>BMAO01030485.1:0-251731 GCA_019973975.1 Trichonephila clavata
TATCTTTGGTCCATCCCTTCAGGACCAACGATTTAGTAATAAGTTAGTCAGGTGCCTAACGAGAGTATTTTAAACTACATCTAGCTACCCACTCAGATCATGTGATTTGAGCCGCCTATATAAACTGAGATTCCTGGAGACCGCTCCTTTTCTGCTTCTGTATTTGATTCAACGTGTAGCCGGCTGCAGCTCATTGTGCATTCCTTTTCTTTGTTCTGTGTTGTTCATTTCATGCTTTATGTTTAAAATGCTTATATGTGCTCAAGATGTGGAAATAAACAGATTTGAATAATCACAGGACTGTCTCGTCAATTCCACCCCAAGAAACCATCAACAATAGCGATCATATTAAGAAATATCTTTCAACGATCACATATATTTCACATATATATATATATATACATGTATGCATAATTTTATGCATGTTTTCATGAACATTACTGGTCACATTAGGAGTTTTTCTATTTCTTGAGGAATATATTTAAAAAATGGTTTAAGGAAGAAGTTAACTTTACTGTAACGTTAAATTATAAATATGATTTACATAAATAAAATATTTCTTTTTCTCAGCATTCACAAATTTATATATATCATTCAAAACACTATTATTTTATTCTTATTAAAAAAACTTCAAAGCAGTACAAATTTTTGCGAAAATTATTTCTGTACTTCCTTAATGAATGTGAGATTCAATTCACAAAATATTAATTTCTTCATTTGTTTATTTTCTTCTAAATTCTTTTTTTCCCATCATTCACATCAAACTACACATAAGTAAACCTCAATACATAAGTAACCAACAAAAGTAACCTCAGTTTGTCGTTCAGAATTAAGCGATATAATGATTTAGTCTAATAAAAAAAGAATGGTATTTGGTCACGAAGTGATATACACCTTTTTCCTTGCCATTCCGGTGTGTCTGACGTCATAAAAAGGGTAAAAAAAACCTCCCTGAAAAGCAGAAAAAAGCACGCTCAAACGACAAAGAATCACCTTGGGATCACTTAGATCATTCCACTATTCGTTTATAGCTGCACGAAGCGTAGTGTTGAAAAATAAGAAAGAAAATTGCTCTGAAAAAATCTTTTTACTGCTATAAAATTTGGAAAAAAAATAGGTGGAATAAATTGCCTGTAAAATAAAGCATTATGATAAATTCTTCTAAAAACAACATATTTAGATATCTAAGTAAAGATCATTCTGAAAGAATAGCACAACATTTTTTAAAAATTTGGCAGCTATAGAGACTGCCGATAGAAGTGAAAATTAAGAACTTTTAGTATAAAATTTTAAATTTCATAATGTTTGAATTAAAATTATCAACTTCAATCTGGTTTTCACATCTATTGACACTCCGAGCAACAACTATACGCATATGTTTATATGTTTTTTTATTATTCAAATATACTACGGAATGTACAAGATCATGACAAAATATAAATACAATTCAATTGAAATAACAATTAATATACAATCATATTATTTATGGATAGTATTTGTATTTACTTAAATTTCAATGTACTTGATTTTTAACATTATTTTAATTATTTGCATCATTAATTTCAACAATACTTAGACTTTTTGTACTTTCAATTATTTCATTTTGTTCTAAAAAAGATACAATAAGGCATTATGGAAACTAAAGTAAGAAAGGAAAATGTTTGATTCAAACATATGTAAGTATCGCGTAAAAACCGCATCGATCGTCGTTTTATATTTTGCAGTACTGAATTTTTTCGATCATTGGACATATTTAAATCAAGTGTTCCATTTAGAAATTCAATTAGTGGTAGATTTTATCATCTTCAAAGTTAATATTGAAGTCACCACTTAAAATCATCGGTACATTATCATATTTTTCGCCAAATTTTTATCGAATATTTTAGATTCTTCTTTTGTATAAATCATCAAATTTTCGAATAAAAATTATTGTATCTCTCTCTCTTTCATAGATTTTCCAATCGAAATATAAACGGCAACCATCAATATGTATTGCCCATCTTTGGAATCGCAACGAACTATACATATATTCTTCAATTAAACGATTCAAATAATAATCAAACAAAAAACACTATTTCAACAATGCACAGTATATACACAATGAACTTTTCCCTAAATCTATTCAATTTCACTAAAAGATATACAAAGCACTATACGTCAGCTGTATAGCTACAGATATATTGCTAATATCATATCGGTGACGCGAACGTACGAGATTTCACCCATCCAAAAATTTCTAAGGCGAATAGCACACTGTGCGTGCGCCAGTGAAAGCATGTCGGTGACGCGAGCCCATAAGATTTTCCCCTACCAAAGAGTGCCCAACACCGCTAAAGAAGTGTTCACTTCAAAAATTTAGGCATGCAATTTTTAAAAATACTGCACAAAATAAAACAAAAGAAATTGTTAAAATAGTCGTAGATTTTTACTCGTTTTAATCCAAACAGTAATGTGTTTCTCATATGAACATTCAATAAAATAAGACTATAGTTTTAACACGGAAAAATTGTTTTATTCCGCTACATATATAAAAAATCCCTAACATAGATGATTAAATCAATCCTGGATATAACTATTTAACTATATATATATATATATTTAATACAAGACATATTTTTGAAATTTTTTAGAACTTTTAACAATTTATTGGAACATAGAACTTCATTTATTCAATTGTATTTTTCCCAAGGCATGACTTTTCCATTAATGGCTTGTTTGTTTTGATTACATCATCGAATTTACATCAAGAAATTCTTAATTAATTGATACTGAAAGTCTACCTATTTCTGTAAAGCAAATCCACTGCTCTCCCCAGAATTTTAAAATTCTCTCGACGGAAGGACATGTCCAGACAAAGCTATAGCACAAACGCAGCCATTTTAGAAATATTTCTACATGACATATTCCTCTTTTGAAACACATAAAATATGTTTACATTTTTCTTGAATAGTATCTACAACTCTTACAGATTTCAAACCATAACTTACCCTTTGGTTTCGAATTAACTAGTTCAAAACAATGAACGCTCCTCTATTAGATCAATAATATTTATGGAACCTTTCATAATTTCATTAACAACTTTACACCCTCTTCTAATTCAGACAAAATATTTTTAGTCTGTAAATGCATTCACTAAATTTTTTAACTTTATCATAACTTGTTTTTCAGAAATCTAAGAATTGCTAGGATAAATACATATATATGTATACAATTCTACGCTTGGGTTCGACTTTTGTTAATAAAAATATTGCTTTATTGGAATACATTTTTTTTTTTGGCAGGTGTTATAGTTTTAAAGATTTTTTTCTTTCCCTGATGACGACAAATTAGTTCAGAATCTGTATGAAGCGATTACAGTACTGTTATAGAATAAGCGTCCAATTTCAAAACAGCATAATTAAATAACTTTAGAATTCAATTAAAAAGTTTCAAAGTTGATTTGAAACTTTTTAAACTTGATTTTTTAAACTTTCAATAGTCAGGTATTATGTTTAGGCATTTTTTTACGGAACTTAAAGTGGAGTTTTTGGCCATCAAAAGTGGGAATAATTTTTTGCGCTGCATGTAATAAAATAAGGAATCTTGTACTTAAATTAGATTATATTTCTTTGTACTTTGTTTACTTAAATTTAGAGAACTTCTCAAATTTTGTTACCTTTGCTTTGTTTAAGTGAAAATATTTATAACGTTTGATAGTATTGACCCCTATATAGAGGAACAAAGAAACATAAGACGTTTGTTCTGAAACATGTACTGTGTGATCTGAGAAAACCCAATCCTAAAAATAAATCTGCCTAAATTACTTTGAATTTATCTGAGAATCAGATTTCATTGAATCACATTTTTATTCTGCTTTTCCCTTAAACCATTAAAATTACTGTTGGTGTTATCAGCAGAATAACAAACAAGATTTTCTTCCAGATTTGAATTTGCTATATAGTGCTTAAGATTTAATCAGAGTCAAAGAGTCACAGTTAACAGAACTCTCCAGATCACCGTTTTTTGTTTTTTTTTTCATTTCCGTCTTTGGCTTTGAAACATTTCATTTGTTTGATTAAGCGTTGCTAACATTGCTACATTACCATTAGAGAGATGTCTAGATAATAGTTTTAAAAGTTAAAAAAAGCTATTAATTAAAAAACTTTTAACACCCTGCACATTTTTGAAACAGAGAACATTACCCCAGACAGCAGGTACCTTAGGTTATGTATGAACCCCCTAGTACCTAGAAACCTTTGTGAAACCCTATATATGCATAGGCCAGTGCTTCTCAAAGTTTCAACGTTCGCGACCTAATATTCAATCATAATTTTCATCGCCCTCCCCCTACAATATCAATGTATTGAATTCAATACTATGATTGATGCTAAAACTAAGATATGACTTTAACCTCTTAATTGCCATCGGCAAATATAAACGTCTCGCTCAGGCAAAGCGTCAACTTCCCTCGACGTATAAATACGTTTTTCCGAAGTACGATCTTTTCTGAGCACTGCTATCCATAAAATTATCCCGATGGCTTTGGAACGCAAAAGAAGAACCTTGGCAATGTTTGCGGGGGATTTACTTATTTCAGATTATCTGTCTGCTCTTCTTTATTCCCCCCCCGCCCAAAATACATGACATACGCGCGCCTACAGGAAAAACTGTTGTTATTGGGAAGTGAATCACATAACCTTTAATTGGCAGTTAAGGGAATAACTACAAACCTTACCAATTATCAAGAAAAGTGTTAATTTTTGTATATACTTTTATATATGTGACAACCCCATGAAATCACTGGTAATTATTAAACTTGTTTTTAACTTAGTATTATTAAATTACAAGTAATTATAAAATGCATTGTGTAGAGCACTGATGCATTATAAGTGTAATATATCAGTGTAAATGTGTATTTATTTTTAAATGTCAGAATGTATTTTGTTTGTTTACTTTCAGTCAATTAGTAATTTCTTAAAAATAATATTTTGTTTCGCCTTTAAAATGCTCGGCCCCCTAGTAGATTTGTCCCGCCCCTAAAGAGGGCGTGCTCCATAGTTTGAGGAACGCTGGCATAGGCCAATCCTGAAAGTATGGTAAGCCTAAATAAATACTGGTTTACCATTTAAAATTTTTTTTTTCCAATTTTCTTCGATTCTTTGCTGATGGAATTTCTGTTTTTAAAATTTGTCTGGCTTTCCTGAAATTTATTATTTTATTTTATTACGTTATCACATTTGTAGTTTCATTTATCAGAAAATCTTAACTGTCATTCAATCCGGAAAAATTTTTTTAAACAAAATTGCAAAACAAATAAATTTAAGCATATGATAAACATACTGATAATAATGACGAATTCAGAGACGCTATTATAATATACATGAAACAAAACCATTTCTCGAAAATAAGTATTATTAAACGAATAGTAAAAGGTAAATATTATATTTTTAACTAAGCAATTATTATTATAAAATGTATTTAAATATAGAAAACCGAATTTTTATGGAAGATTACTTTTTTAAGGTAAATCAAAATAATTGCGGCCTAATTTTACTTCTCTTTATAATACTGCATGGCAACTTAAGAAATATAAAGGGTAGATGATATTAATCCGAAATTAATAAAATATTCATACTAATAAATACATTCAAAAATTGTTAGACCACTGCTCAATTCAAACAAAAATAAACCGTGTTCTTTTATATTTTGTGAACTAAATACAAGTTCAAAAATTTAGACAGAAAGTTATTTTAGTAGCATAATTATTATTCATAAAATATTATAAAATAGTTTTAAAAATAAACCTAAACATATGTCTCAATATATCCACAGCCTTATTTGAAGGAAAAAATATTTCAATATGTTAAGAATATTTATATGATTTTTATTTAAATATAAATGCAATTGTTATTTTAATTTATTTTTCAATTTATAATATATATATATATATATATATATATATATATATTTTAAACATGGGGGACACTTGTGACGTGTCATCAGAATTTTGCTTATAATTAGCTACAGCTCTGAGAGCTCTAAACAAAGAATATTACTTTTATATTTGCTGAAATTAGGTTTTGATTCGTAAATGAAAAGATTTGTGTGTGTGTATGTGGGGATATCCTATAATTAAACATAATTTTATCTCTAGGGTTTTGGTAGCAGCTTGAAACAAAAATTTACTTTACTGAGGCAAACCATATATTTAAGTTTCTCTCCAAGTTCCTCCTAACGTTGTTAAAAATTCAGATTTATGTTTACGAACAATGATATAAATATTTATTTTTCGTTCTAAATTTAAATTTTGCTATTTTTTTATTTTTCGTTATAAATTCATATTTTGCTTTTCAGCGGAAGCTGAAAATTTTTTGATACAACTCAATTTACAATTAAAACCATAATTAAGTAAGCATTTTTTATCTGATTTTAGACATAAATAGTATTTTAAAAAGGTTTCAATTCAAAATTCCTACCCAAGTTTAGATTTTTAACAAATTATATTTAATGAATTGTATCATAGTATATATTTGCTATTAGTAAACAAGCATTTTCAATTTTTTTACAAAAAGTAAGCTATTGTTTGTATTAAATTAAACATTTCGGAATGCATATGTATTTATATTATTATGGTCTTTACACTTTTGTACTTATAGAATCGATTTTAATTCAATAAAACTAGAAAAAAATTTAAAAAGTAGATTTTTATTGGGAATGGTACTAAAACTTCTACCCTTAAGAAATATTTTTAATTAAATACCTACTGATGGTAATTATTGTAAAGGAACGGCCATAACTCGCCTAAGGGAAGAAGAAAATTCCTTAAAATACTTCTTATTTTATTCAAGAAATGCATCTCTTAAATTGCAGTTCGTTTCCAATAACGAAAACACCATCTACTTATACCTTAGTCATAATATGGAACTCTTCAAATTCCACTCAGTTTCATATTCCCTGGGGTATTTAATCTATGAGCAGAATGAGCGTACTTGTGTGTCAGTGACATATAATACGTCTTCAACTACATTCTCAGAGTATAGCCTCAGGTTAGTCTTTCCGACACTAACTTGCATAACTTAAATGTTCTGAAATGTGAAAGATGCGTTACCTCGAATGTAACGTTTATTACGCTTGTTTGGTTTATTATCATGAAGCCAAGATATCAGATTGGAGCTCTCTGTACCTAGGGGATTTTTATACATGTAATAATTGCCAAGAAATTTCCTCTTATCATGGTGATTAGGATTTTTCTCAAAAATACTTTTTTTATATTATACATTATACGTTATCATTATTTTATGGGGTTTTTTTTCGTATTCCCAAGCTCATAAAAGTGACGTGGTTCAACATAAATCAAGTATAAGAATTAACAAAGAACTTTTAACATTAAATAAAAAGAGGAAAATATAAACAGAAGAAAAAAGAAAAGTTATAATTCTATTAAGATTAAAATATATATATATTTTTCCATTTCAAATGAATAATTTTAAAACATTCTGTAAAGTAAGTATAAATCCTGAATCAACTAATTAATTCAGTATGTATGACAAGTAAAAACAAAGAGCTAAGCTAAAATGGATTGTTTATAATTATTTTAGTTTGCCCCTCATTTGATTATATATATATCTAAAAATCCACTTATTTGATTACAAAACCATGAAATATTTATATAATCCTTAGTTTTCTATAGTTTTGAAAGTATCCTTAGATTTTTGCACGTTTTGAAAAATTGTAAGCATATTACCATAATCTCGACATAGTAATGTATAATTATTTCTGAATTATTATGCTATATGTGTAATTGTAAAACATGTAATTGAAAAATTCATATAGCTTTTGAATTGAAAGTTCTTTTTTTTCTTTCGAATGTGACTGCAGATTGGTAATTATCATTGCAGGCCCAGTTTATTTCCCGGGAGATGATATCACTTTTTAGTGTGGCCTCATATAGGTAGATGTATGTAATTTGTACAGAAAATAATTCTTTATTCCAAATAAACATAAGAAAATGCAATTAAGACTTTTGTATTTATCATCCAAGCTGAATGACCTTCAGCACGTTTGTCCAATATGTGTTTACGACGATTCTGCTGATGAGAAGTAGACTTTTATGAAATACATGCCAAGCTAATATTCATGCTTTGAATAATTTTTAAAAAAAATTATTGCAATACTTATTAACAGATTGTCATTGCTTCCTAATAATGTTTTAAGTTTATTTCCAAACTAGAATGCTTTGAACTGAATTTAATTTTGTTATAAACGTTCCATCAAGGTAATGATCTGGTTTCCAATATCCGTTATATTTACATCAATTTACATTAATTCAGAAGCATTTAGTCTTTGTTAAAATTACAATTTATTTTAATAAAAGATAATCTTAATAGCGCAATAAACTTATTCAAAAAGGAAAGGGGCCGAAAAAAGTGCTTGGAGTGAAACTCTACATAATTTTGATTCATTTGCATAAAACAAATTGAAAAAATAAAACATTATTTCTTAGAAACTTTTTCCCTTTTAACACTTTTTTAATTATTTTTTTCAGTGCATAATTACCCAAGTTATGAATTTGAAACTGCTTTCTAATTTCATTCAGTAGCTGCATGGTAGATGTTTCTAATAAGAAATACTGGTCTTGCGGAAAAAGAACTTTTTAATGAGGATTTTAGCATATTTCCAATCTGATGTTATGTGCTTTGACTGTTTCTCCATATTTATTTTTTACCTTGTTAGTTTCATATATTTTTAAACTTTATTTTCATTCGACCATTCAGAGAGCTTTCATATATGCACTTATAGGGAATTAAAAATAAATTTCATTTAGTGCTTCATTTTTTTCTTCTGGTTTATTGGTTTTTAATTTTCTTGGCACTAGAATTCTATTTTTATTTCATTTTTAATTCATATATTTGTAGTGTTTATTTCATCATTACTGAAATTTATATTTACTGTGCAATTATTTATGTATTATTATATAAACTCTCAGCTATAAATTTCCATAAGCGATCATGTTTCATATAGTATTATGTATTTATGTATGCAAATATAGTTCTATTAAAAGCTGTATAAATTTGTTTCGCTTCAAGGTAAAGTATTGTCTGTTTCTTAACATTAATTTTAAATAAACCATGAACAGAAACCTGTATTTTCGTAAACTATTTCTTTAATAAAAAATATGTAACATAATGTTTGTACGTAGTATGCGGGTGCTCTATTTCCTTTTTTTATATTATTAAAATGCTGTGGTATATTCTAATTGTTGTCGTTGCATAAATTACATATCCAAGAGCCCAAAAATAATTTAATTTTGAAATTTTTTATGGGCATTATAAGCAGCTAAATTTTGAGACTAAGTTATTCAATAACAAACTGATTTGAAGCAATTTTTCCCTTGCAAAGTATTAAGTTTAAACTATTATATTTGTGCATACATAGCTTTAATATATGTATATCTTCCTTTTAATTTCCTTTTTTGGCAGACTACTTTTTTGAAAAAAAAATAAGGAAAAAACGAAACAGGAAGAAATTGTAGAACGATTTATTAAATTACCCTAAACGATTACCCTATTTACGAGAATTTGAACATGTTTACTTATTTTTATGTATTACAAAGTATTACTTAATTTTTTTTTATTTACGACTTACTTTGTTTGATGAAAGGTACACGAAAAAATTCAAGGCAGTATTAAATAATATTACGAAAATGGCAAATATGACAATACTATTAACTATCGTCATATTATATGTTAAATTATTTTGATTTTCCAGAAAAATACAAGCAATAATGTGGACAGCGGATATAATTTTGTTTTGCATTTTATCTGACTCGTCAAAATATAAAAGAAAGTATATTTATATACATAGGAATTTTTTATATATATTGAAATTTTTATTATATTCTTAATTTCTCAAATTAAGGAAAGGAACACAAGTTTACTTACACTAGAAAACGATTATGTAAAAATATATTAAAATCATCATCTGAAGAAGTCTCATGAAAAATAAAGAAGGGAAACTTAATATTCGTGATTAAAATTTTCAAGAAAATATAGGAAAGGATAATACACTGCTGGCCACCGTAAATGCAACACCAAGAAAGACCAGAGATAGCACAACAAAATTTATTTTGTAGATAACATGTTGACCAAGTATCAAATGATTAAATTTACAGACTTCTGTGCAGTGGGATTCCTGCCAGAATCAGTAGCCAGACTAGCCGCCATTGTTGGAGATCACACCTGCCACACGCCTCGGCATTGATTCAAAGAGACTTTGAATGTGTTCTTGGCTTACAGCAGACCAAGCAGCTTCCACAAGTTGCCAAAAATGATCTGGTTTGGCAGCTGGGGGTGTAATCTGGGTTAGACGTTGAGAAACCATGGACCACATGTTTTCTATCGGAGAAAGATCCGGAGAGAGAGCCGGAAAGGGAATCAATTCAATCTGGTAAATGACGAAGAACCTTTAAACAATGCGTGACAAGTGTGGTCGAGCATTATCCTGATGAAATATGGCTGTGGCCAAGCCCTGAAGGTAAGGAAGGACAACTGGTTCCTACACCTCGGAGATGAAGCGCTGGCTGTTTAAAGTACCGGCAATGCGTACTAGAGGAGTGAGAGAGTGATATCCAATACCGACCCATACCATAATACTCGGTGCAGGACCAGCGTGGCTGTGCATAACGCAGCTGTTCAGCATCCTCTCTCCACGGTGTCTCCAGACTCGAATCCGACCATCGTGGTGTTGACTCGTCAGTAAAGACAACTTCGTTCCATTCTTCCACCCACATCCTTCTTTCATCGCACCATTGGCTGCGGGGACGTCTGTGGTTCTGCGACAAGGGTAGACCAAGCAATGGACGTCTTGCTGACAGACCACTCTGCCGTAAACGGCGTGGAATGATACGCGCAGACACGCGTTGATGCGTTACAGACTCAATGTGCTGTGCTATGGTTCGTGATGTGACTGAGCGATCCGTCAATGCCATGCGCACAATTTGCCTGTCCTCACGTGAAGTGGTGCACTGAGGTGGATGCGATCGCCCACGTCGGTCCGTCGAACCCTCCTGCATCCAACGGTCACATATCCGCATTAGAGTTGTTTGGTTTCGTCCAACACGACTACCGATTTCCCTGAAAGATAATCCACACTCTTGGTAGGCCACTATCCTTCCTCTGTCGAACTCGCATACTTGATCAAAAGCTGTTCACTGTTTTCTAAGAGAAATAACTGATCGATTTTTGAAAAAACCACAAGAAAAACGCAATTGCCCAACTTGAAATCGTCGAAATCTCCAAGCCTTAAATAGCGCTTTGAGTTGGCGCCACAGGCGTGCGTGATGTGTGTCTGCGCTGAAATTCTAAACATTTGCATATGTCACCTCCACTAATGCATGTTGTAAATTTCATGTTATTTGCGTACTTCTTTCAAGGTGTTGCATTTACGGTGGCCAGCAGTGCAATAAATAAATAAGACCTAAGAATAAAAATCCTCAAAATCTGATTTCTAATTATAAATTTTTGTAGGAAATATATTTAAAAGGTTTGGAATATCAACTGTTCATTGGTATACGTAGTATTTCATTATAGTTTGCCATATTAATTGCAAAACATGATTCATCTGTAAGGCATATTAAAAAATTCCCATTTCACCTTTTCTTTTTTTAAAATTTTCTATCTTTTTTAATGTTTACCTTTATAAAATTTATTGAAGTAGACAAATAGTAAATATGTGAAATCAAAATAACTTTGCTAGAAAATGTTAGTGCTTATCATCAGTTTCACTAACAGGTACTGGATGCTTAACTTTATTGGAAGTCTTAAGTAAAGTAAGAGTTGGTTAAAGAAATTCGGATTATCGATTTTTGGTTTTTGGTTTTTGTTATTTCAGAAATCTGTAATTCGGCCAAACCATACTAATTGGAATTTCTAAACTGAAAATGCCTTCCTATCTCTCTCTCTTAACATTCTTTCCCCAAACAAAGGGTTTTGTTTTTTAAAAAAATTAAGTTCAAGAAGCTCAATATTTTTTCTAGAATTTTACAGTATTTTATAAAATGCATGGTAACTTATATGGACAATTAAAGACCAACAATGCTGAATTACATTGAATTAAAAAAGAAATTCCCTTGTTAAAATATATTAGTTTTACATTTCTTTGGAATGGCGCATATTCTGTTTAAACCTAAAACAAAATAATATTGTCAATAACATATTTTTATAAAACTCTCTAAATTAATAAACTACACTTATAAAGTACAACATACCATATTCGCTGTTATAAAAAAGTCAAAAATTATACAGTAATAAATTAATAAATCATTCGCAATACCCACAAATGCTTTACATATCAACACTATATATTTACTCCCATTCACGTAGTGAAATACTCATGTTTCAGGATATCCTAACGAAATAAATAACATTTTAATGAAAGAGCGTATATGAACTGCATTGGAATCAGCAATATCATAAAATAAAAACAAATTATTCTCAATTTTAATCTTCATATTACTTTACTCAACAAACAGTATTATTTCTAAAATGTAAGATAATACATAGAATGCATTCATAAGACACAAAATGTTGTCTACTAAAATAAGATGAAAACATTTAATTTGAAGAAATCTGCATCGCCATCTTTACTAGACAAAATGAAGTTGACAACAAAAAGAAAAATAAATATGATTAGTACTGATAATGTTATAACTCTATCTCAAGTAGAGAATAATAAAAACTTATTTGGATTGCATATACCAGAAACCAACTTCCTATGTATGTAATTTCTCTAGATTCTTAGCTATATCTAAGGAAGTGAATTTCTTACAAGCAATGTTGGAGTCTATTTCTGAATTTATGTGATTTGTTTTATTTAAAAACATACAAAGCCCAAAAAGAGCATAAACACTTCAGAGACAAACGCAGACACATAGATAGAATAAGATAAGAATAAGATAAATAAAATAAGAGAATTTGCATATTTTTTCAAATTGCATGAAAATAATTGAACTGAATAAAAAACCATTGCTTCTAGATAAAAATATATAGCCTGTACGGCAAATACCTAAGCGTAAACTTGTGTGTAGGTGAAGCCAGCAAAAAAAAAAACAAAAAAAACCAGTCTTTATAAGCGCGTGTAAGTTAAGACGTATTTCATTCGCCAGCACACATCGGCGAATTTCTCGGTGTTATTATGAAACAATCGGTTCATTTCAAATTGCAACAGTAAAAATAAGTAACAACCAACGTTTAGATGATGGAATGAGGTGGCGAATTGTGGGGAAGCTAGAAACAGGCCAATGTTAATTCCAGATTTGTAGAGAGTTTAATTTAACGTCCAGTGTCGTGTGTAACTTATGGAAACAATTCCAGAATACTGGATCCATCGAGAAAAAGTCTGGTGAAGGTCATCCAAGGGCCATGACGGCCAGAAAAAATCACCATTTATCGATTATAGTGAGGCATAACAGAGGGACTACAGCTGCTCAGCTCTCTCGTTACTTATATGCAGCCACAGGATTCCGTGTATCAAAGGTGACTGTTTCAAAAAGACTTCATAAGAGAGGGTTGTTTGCCAGAAGACCTGCTGTTTTCATCCCGCTTATGTCTACGAACAGGAGAGTCCACTTAGCATGGTGCAGACAGCATAGAGATTGGAGTATGGATCAATGGGTGACCCTTCGATCGGGACCACCGATGAGTTTCTTTACAGCTTAAATACCGATTTTGAAGTACGTTCATATGGAGAGAACCAGGAACCCGCTACCTACCCTCCAATGTCCGTGAAATTGGCAATTATGGCGGAGGAGGTTTAACAGTCTGGAAAGGCATCATGTTGGATGGTCGTACGCTTCTCCATATCTTTGAGAGAGGCTTTGTTACAGGTGTGAGGTACAGGGGTCTTGAAGCCTTATATTCGCATTTTCAGGGGTGCATGTGGCCTCGAGCTCATTTTAATGGACGATAGAGATAGACTAAATAGAGCTCTTCAGATCGACGAATTTCTCCAGAGTGAGTATATTCGCCATATTTTTGGTCAACCAGGTCTGCAGACCTCAACCCTATAGAGCATGTCTTGGACGCTTTGGGGATGGCAATTGCAACTCGCAACCCCCCTCCGCCTGTATAGCTGTTAGAGGGGGTCATACCCTATATTAACCCATTTCTTTTGTTTATTCTGCAACCGCTGTTTTAAACCTTCCAACTACCACGAGTGTTTTGCACGATCATGCGCGTGTATTGCAATTGTTGAATGGTTATTTGTTTTGTATTGTATCAGTGTATGTATATATCAAATTTCATTAAAATTGTTTCAGTAGTTCTAGAGATAATCGATAAAGTCTGAAAATTATCTTAATTTCTTACACCAGTGTAATTCTTTGCTGCAAGTATAGATATATTTTTTTAATTTCTAGTAAATATATATTTAAAAAATTAGTTCAGGAATTTTTTTTTTGTTTTAAAAATAATTTTGAAACGATCAATTGCTACACATCTACCTTCATGTAGTCCAAACGCAATTTACTTACCTTTTCTCTTTAAAGAGCTTATGTTTTAAAGATTTCGGCATAAACATTCATTTTTTTCGACAATAAAAAAACATATATATAAATACATTTTGTTAAAACTAATTAAAAAGAAGATAGACACATGATTAAATTAATATAAAACTGCTACAGAATTTTATAATTCAATATACAATATTTTATCAGTAAAATGAATAGAAATTTGTTTTCTTTTGCTTTTTTCCGTAGTCAAGATTTTATGTCTTTTACAGAAAAATACCTAGTAATTAAAATATGAAATTAATATTGAATATTAATGACAATTTTTGATTATTATTTGTTAATACATATTTAACAATTAAGTAAATAAATATATTTATATATTAAGCTATTCATTGTTAAACGTCCATGTGCTGTTTGAGTGAATCATATTCATTACAAAGATTCAAATACACATCGTTTTCTTCGTATTCATTGAAATTTATTGAAAGCAATTTGAAGAAAGGAAACCATCTGGAATTGTAAAGATTATTTTCTCGTCTTTGAGAATCAGTGAGAAATCTATTCTTTATGAAGAAAGAATAAAGCCGTATTGAAACCTTTTGAAATTTAAAAAATACTGAGAATATAAAAAAAAATAATAAAACTGGAATAACAATCATTTCCTAAGGCATACTTCTCATCAATACACTCTCTAACAAAAGCAACACTAGTACGGGGTACAGTTTGCTTTTCTCAATTTTTAAAGCCTAACTTCAAACATCTATCAAAACATTAGTTTTGTAATACGGTATTTAGAAATCGTAGTTTGTTTTATATCAATACATTTTTTCAAGTGGGTTTTTAGAAATAATTATTATATTGTAATAACATCTAAATTATTTTTAAAGTTGCAATTAGTACAGAAAGTAATTCGGAACCTATTTTAAATAGACACGATAAAATAATACATGTTGCAACTTCTTTTTCAGAAATGAACTAATATGTTACTTTATAATTTCTTAATGTACTGTAACTATCTAAATTACGAATAAAGTACTTCTACACCAGTTGTTTGACATGAATATGGTGTAACACGTATGAAGTTCTATGAGCACTTGGTTCATACTGGAAAATAAAGAACCTAGGAGACTTGTATTTTTTATGGTTTTCATTATTTGCAGCCTTTTTCCAGAACCATTTAATATTAATATTCCGTCATATTTTGAAAGTTCTTTGTTTTCAATAAATGGTATAATAATCATAATTTTATTCTAGTTTTCTGTTTGTTTGAGTGTTTCTGTATGAAAAATTATAATTCTAAGGTCTATGTAAGTTAAATATTTAAAAGGAAATATATATTGAAAAATGTTATTCTAATGCGAATGTTGATCTGATTTTTTTATTCAGATAAAATAATTTGGTTAAAAAAAATATAATATTTCTGAAGATTATCTTAATTTGTTCAATTCCTTTTATATAGATGGTTTAAATTTTCATGTTTTATTTTTTTTTTTGAACAATGTTAAGAAATTTGGAAAATTAATATTAAATTTAATCACAGCTTAGGAATTTTTTTCAATGCATTCCACATTTTAATTAATATGACTTTAAGTAAATATGGCTTCTTTTATTATGATTGTTTTTAATTTAGTTTAATTATTCTATTGTTTTGCTAAATTTCGCACTTTTCTTCCAAATAGTGTTAAGTACCACTTGAGTCTATGTAATTCAGATGACTAGTTCCCTTTTTAAAAACTTTAAAAGGAACTCTTTTGAAATTGGAATAGTTAAGTAATTACGCTTGTTTAAAATTTCTATTCGAGTAAGAATCTAAATTTAAATGAAAAATAAATGGTTGTGTGAAAATTCCTCATTAATAAATAATACAGAATGTCAGATATATTTAATTTACGAAAATAAGAAGAAAAAAAATAATTATATATTTAATGTGGCTTTACTGAAAATAAAGACCCCGCAAAATGAATTTATATGAGTAATATCATTTATAAGTATAAAAAATATGTTCAGATCTAACGTATTATTATTTTTAAACATAACATTTAATACATCATTTTATTACAATATTTTTCTTTTAATTTATATATGTAGTACAAGACTAAATACCATTGCTGTTATGGGACATTTTTTGCTTGTTAAAATATATCTCCAGTGGCAAAATTTAGTTTTTGGGGCATATTTAATGAGCCTGTTAAATCATCTTGTGTTTTCAGTTCCCTATGTAATGTGGAACTCAATATACCTGCTCGAGCATAACCATCCTTACTTGACCATGAATCAGGATTACGCTGTTCAAGCTAATGGGGGACCGTATTTCTCTATAATTACATGTTATAATCTTACAAATGCAATTTTCAGTGATCTCTTGTGGTTAGTTCTTGTTTATTAACCTTATATAATGCATTCAAATATAAGGTTCATCATGGGCATTCACGAAAACACAGCAAACCTTTTCGTTTCTTATTTCAAAAATACAATACATTTTTCTCCTAAACACAATATATTTTTATTTATATAGTTTCCTTTAGATAAATACAATATACAGTGAAATACCTTTAACACAAACACGCTTAAGGTATTCGACTACCCTAAAATTGTGAATTTTGCCAAAAATTACAAATTTTCTTATGATTTTCTTTTATAAGCCACCTTATTAGCTTTATAAAAGAACCCAGTTTATTATTTTCCGTTCACTAGAACAAAAGTTACAAGTGTTTTAGTAAAAGCAGATGACATTACTCTAAGCAAGATATATGTCATACTTTAAAACGTGTTTTACTCGAAATATGTTTTTTTGAAAATGCTCAAACGGACCAGCAATTGCTCAAAACTTTTTCAAAATAAAGAACTGAATTTTTTTATGTGTGCTCTGTATAGTAGTAGAAGTGTTTTAACCTTCCCATTTACTAATCACCCTTTGATTACAAAATGTACTGTTTCTTATGTGAATATAATCACTGCTTTTTTAAGCAATTTCATATAATAACTAAGATAATACACTCTAGTTTTTGCGAAAACTAAAATATCTTTTATCCTGAAAGTCATTCAAAAATGAATAACATAGCAACACATCAGAATTGAAAAATTGAAAGTTAGTTCACTTTTGATATAGAAGGGGCCACGTTTACTTATTTTTTGTAAATTTTTACCACATATCCTTATAGGCTTGTCATCTGGCTCCAGAGCAAATCTTGACTCATCAGTAAACATGCCATTGTCCCAGTCAGACACAGTCCAATTGCCATATTTCTGGCACCACTTTAATCGTGCCCCTCTTGATTGGACGGATAGAGGAACACAAACTCGAGGTAACCGGGCATATAGTCCATTCATATGTAATCTTCGGCGTACAGTAGCTGCAGATATAGCCTTACCAATGAACGCTGTGACCATAGATGTCACACGTGTGGAGGTCACTCTGCGATTTCACTTGACTACAATAGCAATATATTTTTCTTCCGCGGGGGTTGTAACCCTTGGGCGACCACCTACGGGCCTTCGGACAACTGTCTTTGGGGTTTGGAATGCGCCCCACAGCACGCCAGCTCTCAGAATCTTCCATTCATTTTCTGGAAGTCATAGAAGCACATATGTCTTGAAAACAAATTGTACGAAAGTTTTAAACACCTTCTATCAGCACTTACAATCAACTTCTGTAACCCTTTATAAAGCTGGCTTTTTATAAGACTGCCCTTTTTGCATATTTCTTGACATGAAAGCGCGATTGGCTATTACCTAACATATTTGCATACTTCCATATACCTCTGCAGCGAATTGCATCTTCTTCAATTCTAATTGGCTTCCGAAAATTAGCATTTTCCTCTCCGTGCTTAACTTTTGGAAGTGAGTGTATCAAACATTGATTTATGATCATATTCTGCATATTATTAAGCATGAAATTTCTTTGAAGTGTTGCAAAGTGTAATGTTTATGATCTAAGACCGCATACTTCGTTAAAATGTAAATAACAAAATTGAGTTAAATTCTTGTCCATCTACTTAGAAACCTTTAAATGTTATTATAGTGCTACTTCACTTGTGTGCTTCTGTGCTAAAATTAACTTTTATATGTGTCTGAAACATTTGTACTAACTGCTTCCCTTTCAAATTAAAAAAACAAATTCCAAAAAATCATCAAATTTTTTGTTTTATTATGAAATACAAGGAAATAAAACGAAATATGTAGGTTGTAAGTCGGTTTTTTAATTTTTTACAGGTGTAATTACATTAAGTTTTAATATTAGTTTACCACCCCGAGTTATCTCGAGCAAATTGAGAAAAATTAAATATTATTCTTTGTATGATAGTTTTTTAAACAAGGGACAACACAAAGTTATACCTGACATTCTGTACATTGGTATCTGGTCTCTTTTCTTGCTGGCTTACCTCTGGAATCGCTTTTACGAAAGCACAGAGTACAATGTCTGAATAAGGCTACATACAGAAGAATCACTTCCACTCTTCCACTCTGTGGCGTAACGGAGAATATCAGGGTCCCCCTTGCGAAGTCCCTTTTGGGGTTCCAAGCAGAATTGTAAAAATGATTGCAAAACCATATATACTTGGTGTCAGTCAGACTCTAGGCCCCCTAGAACTCTTCCCTCCCTGTGGTGCGGGATTTGCTGGAGTGTAAGTTACGCCACTGCTTCCGCTATTTACAATGTCCACCTCTTCATAATCACAATTGAAAAATCATCGATTTCGCTATCTTTCATCATCACCATTATTCTATCTTTTTTCAACGCAACAATCCTTGCTTTATGCATTAATAATTCACAAGCTAACTTATACTATACAGTAGAGAAAACATGTGACCAATCCGGCCAAAAGAACCACGAAACGAGCAAAACTTGGCTAACTGACAATCAAAGCTAAATTTTTTATTTCATTTCCTCCTCGCCAAATAAAGCCATGGCAAAACAAATCGTACTGACAAATTCTGCTTCTCCCGAGTTTTCTCGGGATAATAATTAACTGCAATATAACGAACACGAGATAACTCGGTATAATCAGGCAAGCGCATAATTTATCTTTCTGTGCAACGCCATTCTCTAAGAGGTGACACTTACGAGTAAGTATCGTGATAAATTTGAGTTCCAAAGATTATAAACAATAATTCGTTACTGAATTGTTCTATTAACAATTGCTACATTCATTAATAGTCACTTTAGTAGTTCTAAAATTATGCAAATTCATCATTTGATTCTAGAAACATCTTTGGCAACGAAGCTGAATTGCTTCAAAGAATATTAGAATAAAACATTCTACAGTTTTAAAGATTTTTTTCCCATTAATCATTTTTTTATTATATCGCAGTAATATCTTTTTGCAATAATTGCTATCTCGTGTTTCTTACAGAGCATTCATTCTTCTTATTTGTTTAGCTGAAACAAGTGCCATTTCTCAAGTGAAAATGAAATATAAGACTCATAATAAAACTTAGAAGCAATTAATGAATTTTTGCTTCATGCTGGTTTGATAAATTGTTCTGAAATATTTAAAACATGATCTGTGCATCCACATAGGAAAAATTAAATTATTTTAGTGATAAATTCCAACTTAAGTTTACACATTACTTTAGGGAAAACAGCCATTTGTATGCAAATTTGTATTTGTATTTGAAAATTTTTCAAAAATAATTCTTAATTTTCCCTATGATAAATGGAACGCAAATAACGAAACGATAATGTTTTTTTAGAATTAATTTTCTACAAGTTTTTTTATGACATGTATTATGATGCTTGCATTTTAAATACTTTTTTTTCTTTACTTACTGATCAAAAAATAATTTTTAGAATGTTATTCGTAGCATTAAGATTTTATTTCATAAGTGTACAGTATTTCAGTTCTGAGAAGAAATAAAAAAAGGTTCAATTTTATAGAATTCCATATATATTATTATAGATGTTCACTGCATTTGCACAAAGAAAGAAACTACGCCATTTTATATGTCATAACGTTTTACATTACCACTAAAGCAATACATTTTTGCAATCAATACATTTAAAACACCGTGCAAGCTATATTTTTGTACTTTAAGCTTCTTCTAAAAGTGTAATCTTACACTATAAGGATTTTTTATATTTTATGAACTTAAAACATATCTAATTTATTAGACATAATGATTTCTTTCGTAGATAATTAAGTAATATTCTATACTTTAATAAATTGGTTTTCATTTTTGAAAATTCTTCTTTTTCTTCCTCCCGCCCCATACATCAGGGGGAAAAAGTATATAAATTTTAAAAAAATTCCTGAGATCAATATATCTTTTGACAAAAAAGAGTAACATTTTGGTTTTGAGTTGACTTACACATTTATACTTGCCAATCCTGAAACTCCTTGACGTCAAAAAAGGCTAAAAAGATATGAACAAATTAGTTTTGAGGAATTTGAACAATAAACTACATTATTTGACCATAAAATAACGCATAAAAACACCTGTTTTTAATGTGTAAATGCTTATTTTTTAGCTTTGATTAATATTTATACAATTAAATACAGAGAAATATCTTTGAATTATTTAGTCTTTTGTTATTTCAAATTTATTAAAGTCTGTGTAAGTACTGCACAAAGTAAATGAATAAAAATATATATTTTTGTATTATTTTTTCCATTACATTTTTTAAAAATAATTTCCAGTAAATGTTAAAAAAATGGTGATAAAATAAGATTTTATTCTGAATATTTTGATATTCTGATTTGCATAAAAGAATGTTTTGTAATTAATGTTATGAATAAAATCACACACACACACAACATTCTCTCTCTCTCTCTCTCTTAATTATTTAAAGGAAGCATGTTTCATAAAATTAATGGAAATAACATATTTTTCATTATTTATCATAAATAATCCTTTTTTTCTAAGTCAATAGTGATTGTGATTTTCTAGTAACTTAAATTTACTATTCGAAATATTTAGCATACATAGCAAGTTAATGTTTTTAAGCTAAAACTGCTTTGAAGTACTAGTAGGACATGCAGCATTTTCTTACGCCCCACATAACATGATGTCCATAAATCGAATAAAGTTCCGCATTGTAAAAATACATCTGGCCACACAAAATACAACACCAAGAAGGACAGGGATATCACAGCGAGATCTATTTCACATGTTGTACATAATCAAGCAATTAAAATTACAGCCTCTTGTGACGTGTGGATGACAGTATCATTAGTTAGTGTAAAAGTCATTGGTGGGTTAACCACTACCACACACGCCTCTTCATAGAATCAAAGATGCTTTAGATGTATCCTTGGAGTACAGCAGTACATGCGGCTTCCATATATTGCCAAAGTTGATTGAGTGTAACAGCGGTGTGTGTGGGGGGTAATCTTGGGTGAGTTGTTGTGCAAACATAAGTCACACATTTTTGATTGATGACAGATCGGGAAAAAGGCAAGACAAAATAGCAATTCAATCTGATGGGTAAATAACTATTCAACATTGCTTGCCACATGTGTTCACGCATTATCCTGTTGAAATATAGCTCATGGGAAGTGCTGAAAGTATGAGAGGACCATGGTTACAACACCTCAGATATGTAGTGCTGGCCGTTTAGTGAAGAGAGGTGCGGCAGTGAAATCCAATACCACCCCAAAACATGATACTGGGGCAGGGCTAATTTGGTGATGCATTACACAATGGTTCAGCTGCCTCTCCCCACGGTGTCTCCAAACTCAAATCAGACCATCGTGATATTGCAGGCAGAAGCGGGATTCGTCAGCAAACACAATATCATTTTATTCCGTTGTCTATGTCTACCACTCATCTCACCATTGTCGACGCAAACAACTGTGGTTTAAGGTTAAACGAAGCAGTAGGCGTCTTGCGGACATTCTACTCTGCTGAAAACGGAGTCGAATGGTACGAAGGGACACCGCATGTTGCATAACAGACTGAATCTGTTGTGTTATAATTGTTGATGTGGCTACGCCATCCGTCATTCTCATATATATAAGCACTTTCCGCCTTTCATCACGAGCAGTGGTGCAACGAGGTTGGTGCTATCGTCTCTCCATTGGTCTGTCGTTTCTTCCTGTATCCAGCGATGACAGATCTGCATCGCATTTGCTTGATTTCATCCAAAACGTTGACCGATATTTCTGAAGGACAATAGGCTTCTTTTCTTCTTCAGTCGAATTCAGAAACATAGTCAAAAAATGCTCGATGTCGAAAGTCTCTCAAAGAATATTTAAAAAGCGTATGCGAAATGAAAAAAAAAATGAAAAACGCATGAAAAAACAATTGCCGTTATTCCTATCGCCAATCTGTTCTCTCGTTATATAGAGCTTGTGGGTGGAGCTATGGTCGTCCGTGATGTGCGTCTGCGCTACAATGCTCATGATTTGCATATTTTTTCGCAACCAAAGCATGATATAAATTTCACATGGTCTGCATGCTTTCTTCCGGGAGTTGCATTTTGTGTGACCAGCAGTGTACTAAACTTTTAAATTACACGACTACTTAAAAAATTACTGCAAAAGTAGAATATTACGTTTGTATGTAAAATGAACAGTGCTTCTATTTGTGTAAAGCACATTAAACCATTTCCCTAATTTAAAGAAATATTCAGAAAACCGATTAAAAACTAGTTTTAAGCCTTTAAAACTAGTGTTAATAATAAGTCTCACACCGAGATTCTATTAAACATTATATATAGTGTTCTAATTTTCATAAAGGAAATATTCACATTTACTTTAGATTTTTGTCTAGAGCAAACGTGAATATTTCCTTAATAAATTTATATATATTCATTTGAAGTATTTCATTGCTTAGAAATATTTTGAAGAAAATACCTGGATTCAAATCTTAAGGTTTTAATCATTATTCAATTCCTTCCATTACATTATTTAACCTCATTTTTAGCAAAATATTGTTTCTGGGCATTACAAGTCATATTTTAAAATACTAATTTTTACACCTTTTTGCTCATTTCGGTTCTTGCGCATTTTTATTTTATTCAAGTTTATTTCTGTGAGCATTCGTTGGTAGCATTTTTGCTTCAGAACTAGGGTGGTAGAGAAAAGGCAAATAATCGAATATCCTATCAAATATTTTGGATGTGCTATCTATTTTGGATACAAATTGAATTTATCGTATGTGCGTGCGTGTGTAATGAAAGAAAGAAGATATAAAGTGGATTTTTTTTGTTTTTGTTTTTAGGTAAAACATTAGTACATCAAATCTTAAATCGAGATTGTCGCTTCATCGAAAAATGAAATAAACTATTTCAAGTTACAAAAAATTTAGAAAATAAAACGGTTTATCATAACAATATCAATGACACTAATATAAAAGGCATTTCTTGAACTTCAAATGGTTTATATACATACATCTTAATTTTTATTTCTAACCGTTAAATTTGCATAAGCATACGCTAGTGGAAATTAGATGTATAGAAGAGTTAGATTACAGTTAGATTTATTTATTTATTTTCTATTAAACAGAAAGGAGCAATAACAGAGGAAATATGTACTTAACTTTAATTCATTAATAAGGGTTGATTATGTCAGATATATATATATATATATATATATATATATGAAACTCAGTTTTTGGCTCTGGTGTAAAATTGTGAGCTAGCTCTGAAATCTTGTACACTCATGTCCATAAATTAAGCATATTACAAAGATACGCGGAAATTGAGCTCTAAAGTATATATAAATGCAGCATCCGTAAAATTACTACACACATCTTCAAGAATCATATGCAAATTTCAGGAAGCCACCAGAAACCATCTGATCATCAGAATGTAAGAGGGTGATGTATAAGGAATTCAGACACATAAGTCAAATTGTTCGCAAGCACCTTAAAAATCTTTTTGTGCAATAACAGCATAGTTATGGCACAAAGAAAACATTTGGATGGCATTTTCCTTGGTAAAATTATCGGCGTTCTGATAGGTAGTCATACCCAGCTTTAAGTATCCACGGAACTTGGAATCGCTCAGAGTGTCATCTCCAGGCTTTGGCGATGATCGATTCCAAGATAATGGTAATGGGAATAGACATTACAGCACACGTCGCTCTTGAGTTACAACGCCGAATGAGGACTGGTATTTGGCAGTTACTGCCAAAAGAAACAGACGGAGCACAGCATCAGACCTGTCTCGTCAGCTCTCTTCAGCCACTGTAACGGCGGTTTCAAGACATGCCCTATACAAACGTGCTCCTAGACCTGTATAGTGCTCCACTTACTGCAAATCACTGTCGCCTGCTGTTAGCCTGGAGTAGAGAGCAGGCGTTGGGGATGCAGCAAAAGTGGGTTTACGTGATGTTTTCCGTCAGGTCTAGGTTTAGCTTGCAATCTGATTCTCACCGGACTTTCATATGGAAAGCGCCAGGTACCCCCCGTACCACCAAGAGAACATCATTGAACAACATCATTTCGGGGTTGCAGGATTGCTCGTTTTGGGAGGAACTATTCTGGGCTCTAGAACTGACCTGCATATTCCAATTGAAACCATGACAGGTCAAATCTATTTGGACGTCATTCTAAAATACCATGTACGGTGCCATGGGTGAAGAATTTAAGTTTATGGATGACAACACCCATCCTCACCTTGCGCACATTGTAAATGAATACCTTCAATCGGAGGACATCACCTGTAAGGACTGGAGACAAATCTTACCGGACTTGAATCCAGTAGAACAAGCTTTGACATGCTTAGCCGACGGGTTGGTCGTTAGCCACTTCCTACATGTCTACCGGAATTTCAGAGAGCAGTACTTGATGAATGGTGTAATATTCTCCAAGATTAGATTGATAATTTGATACTCAGCATGCCTTGGCGTTGTACTAACTGTATTGCATATTCTGGGAGACATGCTATGTATAAACCATCATACCAAGCAAGTAATATTGGTCTTTTTACATAGGTTTTTTTTGTAATTTGTTCCAGGAGTAAAAATCATATTTTTTTATTTATGATATCAAACATAATTTTTTTGCTCTTTACCTTTTGTTTAATAAAAAGACTTTACAAATAATTCACAATTATTTTGCTTCGTACTCTTTCTTTGCCTAAGCTTGCATTATTCTTAATTTATGGTCTATTTTGAGGAATACTTTTACATTAATAAAAGTAATTCACTAAAATAGAATTTAGAAAATTAAAGATTGTGCACGGAAATTAATTTCTTAAATATTTCTATGAAATTAGTTCTGCGAAAGAAAACTCAATGCTACTTTATCAGTAAATCTGAAAAAAAAATCGCTTCGAAGATATGAATATCAGTCGTACAGTTGGATATTTAAAAAAAAATGTATAAAAACATATTATCTTTTATTTTTAATTTTTATGCGTTAGATGATTTGTAATTTTAAGTCAGTTATAGATGATTCACCTTTAGTGCAAACTTTATTTTCTTCAAATGAACCAAATAATGAGAATTATCATTTGAATCCAAAAGGGAAAGGTTTTTCGGGTATACATTGGAATACATGTAAACAAAATATTTAGACATAACGGTGGACCGAAAAATATATCCCCTCATCCTTTTTTAAAGATTCTCTATACCCTAAAAAGACGAAATTTACCCTGGTAAATAAAAAGTCAAATCAAAAATAAATTTTCCTCATACATCGATCTTGAAGTTTAAAAAAGGAAGTAATTTTCCAATGATTGTTAATTTTTTTATAATCAGTGTTAAATTACCATGTCCGAAATACTGTTAGCAGAAATGTGATGTTTTGAGCTTAGGATGTGAGAACAAAATCAAATACTCTGATCCATTACGTTTATTTCTCATCGAAACGATTGGAAAATGCGAATGTATTTGTAAAAAAAAAGCAATAATTCATCTATTTATTTTTATTTTTTCACCTACAAAAATATGAATGATAAACATGCTTTATATTTTGAGCATTTTAAAATTATCTGTGGACTTATCATTAATCATTGTACAAAAACATTGTCCAATATCTTTTTTCTTTTCCAAATAATACACTGTACAAGCAATTTTTCGAGAAAATTCAATTATTGATCTGGGGAAAAAACAGTTTTCTACACGACAACTTTTTGAAATACTTCTGTCTTAATTTTGAAAGAGTATTCCCCTGCTTGAATGCGATAGAGAATCATTGAAAATCTACATCTGAATCATTTCCAAAATATTGAAGAACAGATGACATGATAGAAAAGCAAATTAGTCAGAAACTTCATAATTACCAAAAACTAATGATGTTATTTTGAGCTTCTTTGTCATTCGTCAGGGATTTTTATTGGTGCTCTAAACCGGACGTTTAAACTGATCATCACATGGTGATCATCACTATTATCATTATCTTAAATATCAAATCATCCATGTATTTTCATTTCTTTGGTTTCAGTGTGTTCTATATTGTTTGTATGTCTCAGGAATTTCACACGAAATATTTTGATGGAGTGTGCCCTTTTTGCTATTTTTGCTCATTTACATATTTGTCTTCTACAAATTCAACAGTACAAAATGTCTCAGCTAATACATTATTTAAGGTAGCATAAAAATGATTTGAATTTGTGGAAATTTTAGTTGACAAAATTATTGCAAATAATTGAAATCCGCACTCACACAAATCAAAATTTTTTGGCAATTTAATTTTGACAATACGGCATTTACATTTTATTATATGAAAGAGCAGATGAGATTTATTTTAGAAGATATCAAACTTGATTGTGAATTAAGCTTTGCCTTTATAAAAATAATAATTTGTTTTAGTTTTATAATATTTATTACAGTACTTATTCCCTTCACTGCAATGCATGAAAATCGGCCCCCCACACCATTCTTGCGAATTTTTATGGCAATGACCTCCTAAATACATTTATAGTTCCCATTTTATCCCATCAACCAGCGTTGTTTCCTTTCCCTCCCCTTTTGTTTTTTACTGCTTGGTAATTTTATAGCCAAGAATTTGGTATATACCATGAAAATGTTCATTTACATTTTCCCAGAAAACTACCTTTTTTGCATTCAATTCAGCCCAGTAAAAGTTCACAATATCTTCATCACTGAAATGACATTTGGGACTCACTTGTGAGTCAGTCTCATTTGTGGATCTGTGTAGCGAATACAATCTTTTACATTTTGGCTTCTTAACCCCTAGAGATTCTACCAATCAATATCTACTAGTTCGATTATCCAACCAAAGCTCTGAAAATAACATGTAATTGTACCTTGAATATAGAACATAAAATTTGTTCATCGTTGCGTCATATCTCCATTCTATGGCAAAGTGTCAGCAATCCATATATAACATAGGGTAAACGTGCATTCAGAAACTCTTGATCTTAATCAATATCCTTGAATATGTCCTGTATTTATTTAGCTTTTCTTACAAAGTTAATATTTTCTATCATTTTAATAATTACATTTTTCTCGTAAATACACTTCATTCCTCTATGATCTGAAACTATTTTCTCACTTAATTTCATTTCAAATTTCATAATACAATGTCAATTTTCATCTCTTTAAAAACATCGGCAAAACATAAATTGGCTTATCATTGGCCTTTTTAAGGCGGTCTAGCACACATGAATTTTCAAAAAAATATCGATCTTCATTCTTTTAATTGTTTTTTAAAAGTTCAAATATATTTCTTTAAAATGATATATGATATTAGGAAATACGATAATTAGAAGTATTTATATTTATTTTTACATGAAGCTACTCCTTGGCACGCATCAAATGAGCTCTGCTAGGAGCACCTGTGTTTTCCCTTGCATAAGTTTCTGATGAGCGCGAATCCCTATGATGTTCAAGTGGAAAAGTTAGAGTGAATTGGACTTATTCTAAAGTATATGGGTACACGTCTTTTGGGTCTTAAAAGAGAAAAAGAGAAAAAAATAGTTAAGTGATGGAAAAAGCCTAAGTGATCGTAAAAGACTCAACGGCATTTTAATATAAAAAAAATTCAAAGATATATTATGGCAAGGCTATTTATTTTCATCTTCTGTCTTCAAATCAGAGAACCCAATATGTACTGTGCCCCGCGGGTATAAATGCCTTGTGCAAGTTTCAAAGCACAGAAGCTGAATGTAACTAAAAGCACTATGATCATAAACACATACACATGGGTTATGTACCAAAATGGAGCCAATTTTTAGAGATTTAGGTGATCCTATGTTATTAATAAAATGTTTACATGTAAAGACCCAGAACGCCCAAATGAGGCCGTTAATAACACCATAGAGCAGTGACTATACTTTTATATACCATACTATGTGACTATACTATAATACTATACTTTGACGCTAAGGCTACAATACGACTTTAACCTCTTTAGTGCCACCGGCGCATATAAACGTCTATCTCAGCCAAAGCGTCAATTGTCCCAGACATATATATACGTCTTTTTGGAGTACTATCTTTTCTGTGCACTGTTATTCATAAAATTATTCCGAAGCCTTTGGAATGCAATAAAAAGACTTTGACATAGTTTTTGAAGGATTTACTTTAGAGGATTAACTTATTTATTCTAGTTCCCCCCACTCCCAATACATCACATAGGCGTGAAAAACGGTCCCTATGAGTGAAAAATGGTGGCATTGGGGAGTGAATGACGTACATTTTAATAGGCTGTTAAGGGATCAATTCTAAACCGTACAAATTATCAAGATAAATGTTAGTTTTTGTATATAACTTTATATATGGCAAGCCCATGGCGTCACTACTAATTATTAAACTTGTTCTGAACTTAGTATTGCTGAGTTAATTAGATTTAATGTAGATTTTATAACTTGACATTTCTGTAAAATTTTATATAAATTCATGGTAATGATTTTTTTTAAAAAAAATATTTTTGATGTTTAATATTTTCCTGTTATTATTATAAATACAGAAACTGAAAAAATAAAATATATAATAAATTTAATTATAATATATGCAATGATTGTATTTTATTATTCCGTCTTACTTATATTACCTTGTGCTAGAAGACATTTATTATTTTTACAAATAGAGTAACAAAACTTTTAAATATAAAGAGATCTGTGCACATATTTTCCATTATCTTCTTCTATGAAATAAAACTTCACCGATAGTCTCACAGAAAACTGGAAGCTTTCGGTCCAGAATATCATCAAGATATTCTACAAAATCTACTCTTTCGTGCTCGCACATACATTACCTCAAAGAATTTCACTAATTATTGCAAGGCTTGAATTATCCGTCTCATACTTTGAAAACTTTGTGTAGTGAACCGAGATTTCTACATTTACCATCAAACTGAATGCTCTTAGGTGATAATATCTAATGGGCGTTTACACAATGTTCGTTAAAAGAGCCAAAGGCTCCAAGTACAAGATTTCCTACGCTTATAGCCATACGTTGGATAAACTTATAACATTCGTTAGAGTACACATTCAGGTAGTACTTACTTCCTCGAACGAGGGTTTCTGTAAAATGTATGAATGAACGAGATTTGAGAGAATTTGCGTATGCTCTGATGAATTACCTATTTTCATAACGTGATAAAATTGTAAAGTTTAACGCTACATTTATTAGTGATAAAGATTGAAACAACGCTTATATAAATAACTTAATATTAATTCATTTACCAATCATTCTATTTTGATTTTTTTTACTTAGAATTAATCTTTCTCAAGAGTTACCATTCAAACTTTAAACCAAATATACATTAATATTTATGCCTAAGTTTTTTAAGCATTTTTTATTGTTTAAATGCTTGTTCTTGTGATCTTTACTATACACTTTTTTTTTACCACAGGTATATTTTTTTTAATTTGTCCAAAATGGCTTTATATTTTCAAATGATTTGCACTATTCTGGGAAGATTATAAGGTTTAAAAGGCGATGTATTGACTTCCTTGTTAATTTAACCAAATCTGAAGTTGAAGAAGGAAGCTCAAAAGAATACATCCAGTAAAGCAAGATTTTTGGTAAAATATATTTAAAATGAAACTATAAAAATTAGCACTACTTTTATTGAAATAAGATTTACTCCAAAAAAAGTAATTTATGTGTACATCGTTGGAATATTGAGAAACACGTATACAATAGTGCTATCATAAAATGTAGTTACAAATATTGTTACAGATAAATATTTTAGTTTGACCAATTTTCATTTATTACTTGTACCGTTAAGTAAAAGTTAAAAATTGTACAATAAATAATCAGTACAATAAATTGTACAGTAAATAAGAAGTCAAAAAAGGTACAATAAATAATCTTAAATCCACAGCTATACTTAAAAATAGTTAATAACTTATTGAACAAATAAAAGATAAAAATATTTTTCTGTCTATAGTTTAGATTTTGGAGAAATTAAATAAAAATAATTCATTTAAAAATATTAACTATGATATAGATTTAGTTCTCTCCTTAGGATTGTAGTAAATGAGAACTCCCTTAGAGTCCACGTATAACACGCAGCCATACTTTAAAGCTAAAATTTATAAATTTAAAATACATTCGCCGTATAACGCGCACCCCCTTTTTTACAAGGAAACTTGAAATGTACGTACACAATGTCCGTATATTTTGAAGTCATTTAATCAAGGTATTATTGCAGGCTTTTCAAAAAAATTATTATACTCCATTAAGTTTATAAGAAATCTCATCTCTTTAACAAAAAACAGTATTCAGATATATGCAGACGTCTAATTTCTTTTCTATGTGCATCTTTTTATCATTTTTCAAGCTCTCATTTTTATACCCAAAGTATAACGCGTATCCGTAAATTTCTATCTTATTTTTTTGTGTTAAAAGGGCGCGTTATACACCAGATTTTACTGTATAAATATATATTATAAAGGTAACTGTTATCAACAGATTACAGGTTTGCCACAAAATGGTCTAGTTAGCAACTGTCTAGATAATTTATATTTACATTATTTTGAAAATAGCTTCATTATAATTCTGAATATTACATCTGTCGTTATACTGATGCTATTATCATATTTAGCAAGCAAGACAATGTTAAACCTAGCACTAGTTTTTATTCTTAATACCTCATTCTAATACAGACTAATAGCAATGGGCTAACTATGAAGCAAATTTACTTGAGAAAAAAATTAAATTTAAATATATTGTATAATTACTGATATATATAACAAAAGAGATGAATTAAAATTCAATATTATAAAAGACACCAAAGAAAAAAAATTATGTGTATGATTCTATATTCAGGAATATTATTATTAATTATATACAACGCAATAAATTTCTTTTTAAGAAAAATCAGAAAAAAAATTGTACATTTTATTAAATATCGCTTAATTCAAAAATACACAATTTATTTTATTAATAGTTATCTGTATAAATAAATTCTAAATAGTGAAGATTAAAATTCCTTAGAATAGTAATAGTTTATTAAAAGTTTATCATTTTTTTCTAGATAGATATAGTTACCTGCATATTTAAATTTCAGATAAAATTATTTATTCTATTAGTTTTACTTTAATAATAGTAACTTTTTAAAATATTTCAATACATTTATAATCTTAATGTCCATCAAGTAACGGTAGTATTTATACATAATTTTCAATTATTTTATTTCTATTAATTTCATGATATTGCTAAGTGCTGCTATTTAGTCAATTCACTTTGAATTTGTATTTTGGTCCAGAATCTAAAAATAACTAGTTTATTGTACTCAGATTTTGCGTGGGCTGTGCATTTTCAAAGGCAATTTTTAGATAAGTAACCATTTTCTTGTATAATGTATTTAGATATTCTATCGATTATTTTTAATGTTTATAAAACTGCAGCATCCATATATATTTACTCTTTATACTCTATTATTTTTATAATAGCTAATATATTTTTTCCAATCTCTTATGGCTGATTTATATTACAATTTCGGTTTGTGTGTGTATGGAATATACTGCCCCGGAAGATTTTATTTTGGTTAACTATGAGATTATAGTCAAGGCTGAAAAAAAAAAGATTCTTGATCTTGAATCTCATCATTTATCTATGTTGAACATCAGGAGAGTTATTAGAGAACGCGCTTCACTTTCACGAGTAGAAATACAAGAGAAGTTGTTCGAGAACGCCCCTCGTACAAGTGCTGAAATCCAAGAGAGGTAAAGATTCAAATATCAGTTTTTTATAAATAGGGAACGAAAAGAGAAAAAAAGTAATATAAAAACACAATCACATGTTTAAGTGAAGGGAAGCAAAAGTTATCAATAGAATTTTCATCATGACTTAAAAAATATTTAAACCCGGCTAATAAGACCCGTGTAATCCATTAATAATTATTTTATTACTCGGAATTGACAATAAAGCTATCAAAAACTTAAGTTCTAAAGAATTTCTGATATATATATATATATTTATTTAAAAATGTGTGTGTGCGTGTGGTAATCGTTTGTTCAGGTTTCCATTTCCATATGATTTTTAAAATTTAAATTAGTTTACGGAATTTAGTTTTGCAATTGTTTGTACCAACATAGCCGACTGTTTTGGATATTTTCTACGAAAGCATGTGATGATTGTGATGATTTTCTTGGGCTTTCAAACTTGATATCTTTACATTATTCCTTTTATCTAAACATTTTTTACGCTTTGGATAAAATATGGCTAGAAACAAATGTAAAAACGACCTATGAACGAAAGTTTTGTAAAAATAATTACATCGATGCTCGTCCATTCTTCGCTGCAGCAGAAACTTCAAGTGGAAAAAAGATCAAAATTCCCCACGTTCTGGGTGATTCTGCTTGTTTCATGGAAATATGACTTGAAGTAGAGAATTATTGATTCAGAACTTCACATTTCTTTATCATACTCTGTCTATTCTTTTCTTTTCCTTATCCTTACAAATTCTAAAATTTGCATCATGTTTTGCCAAAATCCAGTTCAATGAGAGATTTCAAGGTCTATAAAATATTTTATATCTGACGTTGGATTGCACGCAGAATTGCTTACATCAATAGGATGCTACTCTCTAGATATGGAAATAAAACTGTCTTCAAAAAGACAATCATTATGTGAAACTAAACTATGGTGGAAAAAAAGTTTAAAAAGTTCAAAAAATAAGAAATAGTCTTATAGAAAAGTAGCACAACTTACTATTCACAAGCAGGGGAACTGTAGAACAAATAAAAGTATTCAGAACAGGATTTTCGATAAATATTTTCCTCTGTATATCTTTTTTCGAAAAATCATTGCTAGCTGAAAATGATTACTTAAAAAGCAATAAATATTTTATAATGAATATATATATATATATATCTTAAATAGAAAACAATGCAAGAATAATTTCTATGCTGTTCCACAGAAAATTTTCCGAAACTAAAAAGGTGTTTACTTTACTCAATTTGTATCGTAATTGGTAATAGGTTTAGCTTAGATCAAGCATTATGCAACATAAAATAAAATATAAGAGCCTTCGTGTGAATTGTTTTAGAATATTGTGATATGTGTGAGAAAATTGGAGTGTTTTTTGTAAATACATATAACAAATAAATATGTGAAAAATATATATATATATATGTGTGTGTTAGTGTGTGTGTTAATTCACGTTAACCTTCTTCTAACTTCGCGTAAGAATTAAATTAGGAGTAACATACTTCCGGTTGCCTTTTTTTTGTATAAGGGCTAGAATATTCTGGAAATTTTAAAAGGATTGTTGATCACCATGGAAACCGTTTGTCTTTAGTCATATTTTTAGTTGTTTGTGTGAGTAAATATGTCCTATGTTTTTTAATATGTTCTACATAAAAAATAGAGGAAGATGCATGAACTTTAAAACTTTCTCTCCATTTTGGCACGAATACTACATAAACATCTAAATTAAAAAAATGCAAATATTCTTCGGCCAAGTATTTCATATACATGCAGGTATACGCTTTTCAGTTTTTTTAGATTTTTTTAAGTTTATGATGCTCTTCTTTATATTGATTAAACATTTAAGAAAAGAAAAAGTTCAACACTTTAAATAAAATATATTCCAAAAGGAGTTAGATACCATGGCATTTGTTTCCTTAATGGAAATGGTCTGTATGATATTTATTTTCAAAGAACTTCGAAGGTGTGAGATGTCTTTAAAATTATAAAACAATAAGAATTTTAAAAAGTTTAGGTATGTCTATTTAATTATTTTTTTCAATTTTATTCAAGTAAGTTTAAACAAGTTCTAAAAGAATATCCAACATAATTAGAGAGCATGATTTTTTTTAAAATCAGGTTTGGTTCATTTTTCGTTTTTGCGTAATTCATGATGTGTTTTTTTATGTTCCTATTAATATTTTGTCATCTCATATAAATTTTGACTTGTAAAAAATTTTATTTGCTCTTTCAAAATTTAAATTTCACTTCCATCTGCATTCCAAAATTGTAGATGGAATTATGGATATTATCTTGTTAAATGGTGCTTTATGTTGTCCAAGGTAAAAGATTAAATTTACGATTATTATCATTTCATATTTTCGTCTGCTTTAAATAATGTTTTTATGTATTTATGTATTTTTAACATGTTAAATAGAACTATATTCGAAAAATTGCAAAACAGGTACTTAATAGTTTAATGATAAGATTAAATTATGTTATGCTTATACATAAAAAACTTAGTTTAGTCCACGCCTCTTTAAAATAGCTTTTCTTATAAAAATAATACTGGCATATTTATATTTAAACATCCTTTAATTATGAAATTTTATTATTTCCTATATATTTTTTTGACATTTAGAGACGTTATTACCTAAAATATATATTAGGTAATAAATTTAAACTTATATTTAACTCAACTTTAAATTATAATTAACTACGAAATACTCCACTCATGGAACATATTTTTTATTAACTGGCAAGTAGTTAGAACGATTTTATGGAATACAATTAAATTATTATTCCGTCTTATTGTTCACCAAATTTTGTGAGATTTGACTATTTTTTTTTCTGAAAACTTAATTAAAAAATTAGCTATTAAATATAAATTATTTAGCAATTAGCTAAAACTTTATAATAACAAAATATTATTTTATAAGTAATCACAACTGGCAAACACATTTTTTTTTTTTGGTTTACGAGGTTTTTCATATTTATTAAAAAGTACCATTCTCCTAAGCCAAACTTCAAATAATCAAATTGGTTTGATAGAATAGAAGCATTAGTGAGGGGCATAATGATCAACGAAGAAGGAATTTTGAGAAAATAATTTATTTAAATAGATAAATGAAAAATATATTTTGTATAAATTCTGAAATGTAAATGTTTTTTTCCTTTTAAAGTATTAAGAAAAAATGGCAAAATATTCGTAAAAAGAGTATTTTTAATAGGAGACTTGTAAGAAATTTTCTATCAAAATGATCCAGAAAAAAAGAATATTTTAAAATAATCTTTCGAAGAAAATTTTTTTTGTAATATGTGTTGAGGCAACTATCCATAATTTAAGTATTGAAAATCTTGTATTATACAAACTGCTGGCTACACAAAATGCAACACTAAACAGGTTCACATCAAAATATAATCAGATGTCACAGCAAAATTTATTTTGCAAATAGCATGTTCTACAAAGATCAAACGATTAAAATTACAGCGTCTTGTGACTTGTCAGTAAATAGACAAATTCATTAGTTAATGTAACCAGCAATCCATTCGGCTTCCAGAAAATATAAAAGTTTAACTTATGTAGCAGCGGGTAGATTATTTTGGACCGGTTCTTGTGCAGACATGGACCACACGTTTTCAATTGGCGATAGATCGGGAGAACAAGAAGTCGAGATAAACAATTCCACCTGATGGATAAAGAAGAAGAATTGAACAATGTGGGCCACTTATGGTCACTCATTATCCTGTTGGAATGTGGCTGATGGCAAGTGATGAATGTATGAGAGGACTAAGGGCTCCAACAGCTTGGAGATATAGCGCTGGCTCTTCAGTGTAGCACACTAGTACCCACAATGGGTACTAGAGTGGTTCAGCAGTGAAGTCCAATACTATCCCAAACCATAATTATGCGTGCAGGACCAGTGTGACGAGGCATAACGCAACAGTTCAGCTGCCTCTAAACACGGAGTCACCAAACTCCAATCCGACCATCGTGATGTTGCAGGCAGAAACGGGATTCATCAATACACAGAAAATTTTTCCATTCCGTTGTACATGCCCGCCGTTCTTCTCACCATTGGCTGAGCAAACGCCTGTGGTTTCCAATCAAGGGTAAAAAAAAGCAATAGACGCATTGCGGAAATTCCACTCTGCTGCAAATGGTGTTGGAAGGGGCGAGTGGACACCGAATGATGCGTAATAGACTGAATCTTCTGTGATGTTTCTGCGTGATTCATCACTGTCATGCGCCCAATCCCCCTGTTATTATGCGCAGTAGGTTAACTAGGTGGGTGCGATCGACCCCGTTGGTCCGTCGTTTCTTCCTGCCCTCTAAGATGATGGAACCGCATCGCAGTGGCTTGGATTCGCCCATTATGTTGACCGATTTCTCTGAAGGGTAATCCGCAAATCATGTAGGCTACTGTTCTCTCTCGGTCGAATTCAGAAACTTAGTCAAAAGACGCTCGATGTCTTCCGCGAGGCATAGGTTAACAGCTTTTGCAACAAATAAAAATAAAAAACTTGACAAAAAATAATTGCCGTTCTTCAAATCGCCAATCTGTTTTCTTCTTATACAGTGCTACGGTCACCCGTGATGTGCGTCTGCGCTATAATACTGTTGATCTGTATATTTCATCACCTGCCCGAGTGGTGACCGAATTAGAATAGTCCCAACGTAAGTTCATGCGTGTCGCAAAAGGCGACAAAATGATCAGAACTCCAACCTTTCGGGGCTCTGGCAACCCTCAATTACGAAATTTTAAGGGCATGAAGATTCTGCCTGATGGATCCAGATCATATGTGGAATGCAAGCACTGCCCAGGCAATCAACTGGATCCCAAACATCTTTTTAACTGCCCTTCCATTATTGGTGCCCTTTTTAAAATAGACAATGACTACAGCATTGACATCTTATACTCGGATCGTGCCATGGATGTTGCCATGGCAGTGATTCACGCCTTCGGCAATATTTGACTCATTTCTATATCTTTATTTTGTTATGTACACCTTTGCACTTTGTCATACACGACAACAACAACAACATTTCATCGCCGCCAACGCATGATGTAAATTTCACATGCTCCGTATGCTTTTTTGAGGGTATTGAATTTTGTGTGGCCAGCAGTGTAGTAACAGTCTTAGAAATTATTTAGAAATAAAAAAGCATATATTGTAATAAATGTATTTTTCATTTATTTAAAAAAATAACTATGCGCTTATACTTGTTATTCTTTGTGTTGGATTTGAAACATTCTATTTTTAATACTAATATTTTTTTTATTAATGTGGTGAAGATGTTAAAGTATTTTTTTTTCTGACAAATGTGTAATTTACGTTTACAAAGTTTTTTATTTTTTTATTTTTTGCAAAACACAAATTGAATTCAATATAAAACTGGTATATTCATCAAATTCTTACATAGAATAAACAATAGAAAATTAAAACTAAAAAATAAGATTTACTATATGAATTACTTAAGGAATCGAATAAAATACTGACAGATGCATAGAAAAATAAAGCAGTATATTGTGTAATACTAATACCGAGAAATTAAAAAAATTATATGGACTCGTATTTTAATTTTACTTAGAGTAGTCTGCAATTACTGCATTATGCGAATAATATAAATTTGTTTACCCATCTTGAATTCTAATTCATTGATATATTACGAATGTTTATTTTCTTTCAATAAATGGGGGAATGTGTTTTCAAAAAAATAAATATTATTTACAATAAAAATCTCATTAACTATGAAAAAATTTCTTAAATAATAAGTTATGCTCAAGGTTGTAGTTTCCTAAATTTTTGGCTTTATATAGCATAACTTTAAAAAGAGGATGTAATAATTATATTCTAATTTATATTATTACTTCATTAAAAGAGAAGAATTTAGTAACATATCTCATATACCATTTAACATATTGTCTGGTATCTTTGCACGTGTGTCTGTGTTGTTGGTTATAGTTATATTTCCATTTTAGGATTACGCTATTAAAAAAGTTTGGAGACTACTGCTTTAGAAAAATTATTTTTAATATATTATTTTTTTCCCGCCTGATTGAAAAGATTAGATAAATCAAATCTAAAATATTTCCCTTGGGATCCTTATTTACATAGAATGAGAGGAATTTGAGGTTAATATTTTTATTATTAAAATGAAACTCTGATATTTTTGTTCAAAGCTGAGTAAATCTAAAAATTGGTCAATGCAGTAAAGCGGAAAATTAAATGAAATCATACAAATGGGAAAAATATGTTATTCTGAATCATTAAATATAAAATTTATTTAAAGGATCACATAATAACATAGGGACAAATTTATCTTCTTTTATACAATATTTATTTTCTTCTCCTTCTTATTTCTACCATGTAATTACTTTAGAGGAAAATTGCATAATCGTGTCTGCAGTGGTGTGGCTTTTTACAATAAATGTTTGACTTAGTGAAAGTAAAGTTTTAGTGTGCTTTAATATAATATTTTGATTTTAATTCAATGTGCGAACAGTATTTTTAATGTTTTATCAAATTATTAATTAAGCTGTATATACTCTTTAAATAATCATTTATTTATCTCATTCTACACAATTTCACCAATAACTACCCATACAGGTGGGAATTAATGTATATTAGAATTCAGATTCTTTGTTTGAGACATTTTTTTTTGTTTCATTTTGCTTTGTTATTTGAATTTCAATATTCCTTTTCATCGTCAATGTGCAGTAAATTTTGAGTTTTGATTTTGCACGATTTGTATTCCATCAATGAAATTGAAATTGTATGCACAAATTTGATTCATATATTTATACAAAATACCCTTGTAAGAGGAAATTCAATCCTTACAATTGTTTTTAATAAGCAATTATGTATTTTTAAAGTTATTTTTTAAAAAAATATCTAAAAAACTTTGCTATACATATTCCTAATAAAAAATTATGTTTAATTGTAGCAAGTCCAATAGGTATAAAGGAATATTAGGAGTATTGTATCTAATGAGATACCTAATCTACGTATATATATCATTTTAAGTATATTTTGTGTAAATGTAATTTGACAATCACTTTGACTGTCTTATATGTAGTGATAAATCAAGGTAACAAGTTAGGTCAGAGGAATTTTTATTAATAACCAATATTACACATATGTCTCATTTGAATTTTAAATACTTTTATTGCATGATAAACATAACGGAATATTTTTTAAACAACATTTGTGAGCTTATAAGTTACAAATGCATTAAAGTTTTAATTTTTGTGAAAAACAGATATTAGTGACTTTTTCTTTCTTCCTGATCTAAAAGATATTTATAAATACTGTTCAAATCAAATCAGTTAATTATGGAAAATATAAATAATTTTATAATTGTATAGATGATTTTTTTGTGATAATTTTCAGTCTGTTTCCGAAATGTCTGCTAAATCTTTTAATATTTTTGAGTTTTGAGTTTGATAAAATGGTTTAAGCATTATTATGTTCTATATAAGTAATGTTATTATGTATCACATTTGTGCAAACTATTAGTGCTTTATACTTTAACTATTATAATACAAGAAAAACATAGGACCAGAAAATAATTATACTAAATTACAATTTGGAAAAACAGAACAAAAAGAAATAAAAAATGAATTAAGTTCTTATTGCTTAAATAACAAAAAATATAAATCTTGATGTATTAAGTAAATTCAGTTATTGTATGTATAACATGTAAATTCGTCTGTATATAAGAATACAGTTTTTTTCTTCTTTATTCATGCAACAGCTACAGTTTCCTTGTATAAGGTAAATGAGGTTTTCAAATGCTATCAATACCAAAAAATTTTACCATTATACTTAAAACGTTCCTGTGAATTATAATGCTAACTAAATACTAATGGTTACTTCTAGTTATATTGTATTAATAGTATATATAGAAATTCTCTCGTCTGTCAGAACTTTTATATATATCGTTGGGGAAACAAATAATTCATTTATAATTTCGGATGCTTGAATAACAGAAACATTACTATTATTGCAGAAACAGTATTCTTTCAAAGTCTACTGAAATTAATGGTTATGAAAATTGTTTGTGAAAATAAGGCAGCGAAAGTATAAATCTACCATTAATAACACTTGATTTGAAAACATTAAGACAGTAATATATGAGAGTTTTGGAATGCTACAAAAGATATTTTGAAGCTTTATGAAATTAGAAATAATAAAATTGCCATGATTTATTGTGAATTCTATTATTTGATTTTTCCTTTAGCATTCATTTTTCTATTGCTCCATAATGGTTTATATTAAATAAAATTTATGTAAGCAAAATTTGAGAGTTTTCATAATACATTTAAAAATGTACATTGAGTGAATAAGTTGAGAATGAGATGTTGTATCAATTGTTGACGTCATAAAAATAGTTCCCTAATGAATGAAAACAGTGCTATAATATGCACAAAACATAACAATAAGGGGTAATAATCAAAATATTACCAAAATGAAATCGAAAGGATAAAAGATAAAATTTATCGAAAATCGACAGAGTTAGAAAGAAAACCGTTGCATCCATGTGACAAGAGCTAATAAGAACATTCGAGAGTTTTGCAATTTATATGATCTACTGTTATTGCTAAGAAAGCTTTACATAGTTTGTTCATTTAGAGTATGGTATTGTCGACGAAGAAAATAAAACATTGCTACCCTGTCCTTTTGCAACGCAAATCGCAACTACTGACTCATTGCTAATCGCTAAGTAATATTAATTTGTATTTATCATAATTACCATTATACTCATGTTTATACCTAAAGTATTTCTTGTCCTGCTTCTACATAGAAAATGTGAATGAAAGGATTCAATTTTGAGGAAATTGTCATCCAATCCATCCCTATCTCCATTCTCCAACTACTCTTTCATATCGCTGCATGTTCAGAAGTAGCACTGTCATCCATAAAATAAAGTGAGAACCCATAACTTCCTTAAGAGTTTCCTTAAGAGTTTTCATTTCTAAAAGATTTGAACAAAGAAGAGCCTTGGTGTAATAACGGAAATCAATGTGACTGGAATATGTAAGTTTAGTACAAGTACCATGTATAATACGGATGCGATATTATATATGTGTAATATCGTCGGTCAAACTGGAGGGGCTATTACTTTTGTACCACGATTTCTCCAAGTGTGTATACACCCAGAATCTCTAATTAGAATAAATCTGTTTTCATCCATAAAGAGTTCTCTATCAGTGGATTTCTTGTCTTTACGGTATCACAGAATTCATTTTGTGCCCATGTTGAGCAGATGCTAATGGCAAACACTGTACTACTTACCGTATCACTAATATTTACTAACATTGGACACAACATTCTGGCCAAGATAAAAAGTGATAATAGTGTCCAATAATCTTATGCTTGCGTCGATATACCCCACTATCTGCCTTCCAAATCTTCTTGGATGTAAAAATATAAGGTTATCTTGTTACTAGTAGACGACTGCTAATGAACTCTTGAACAGCTGTTGTTGCAGTTTTGATTGCTCTGCAAACTCGTTAAACAATGCTGTGACGCGTTAGGGATACCACAGTCATATTTGTTACACTTTAACTTCCCTCTTCTTTCGTATTATTCGAGCTAAAGTAAATAATTTAATTACCTTCAATAGTATATCAGGAACCCCTTCAACAGTAACTACTTTATTACCGCGAGTACTTGTACTTGTGTGTAGAATTTATGGAGTGGCAATATATCGAAGTCACTTAACCAAAGCGTGTTAATTTCGCTGATTCATTGAGTTTCAGCTGCCCCCTTAATTTCTGTACTTTTGAGTATGATAATATTTAAATCTGAAAGGCGTTAAGATGCACTTTGACGTGTTCTGATAAATGACTGTACTTTATTTATGTAATTGTAAAATAAAAAGTATAGGGTTTCAAAAAAGGCTTTTTAAAATCTCAATAACTTACAGAAAGATATTCTTTTCATCATATGAATAATTATGAAACTGACATATTAATAATTATGAAATTGAAAGTAAAATAGTTCTTGACATTAAAGTAGTAACGAGTGTCACTTTATCAAATTCAAAGAATTTTTCCCCGTAGTAATCATAATAAATAAGAGATGCTTAATTGATACCTTTTGTTCTTTTTAGCTCATTTTGCGGTTATTTAAACTTGTTTTGTAGACATTGAAAAGTAAATGAATATTAATTTGTTTCAAAATTTTCATTTACGATCCATTGATTTTTATCTGAAATTGCTTATAACTTTTTGACATACAATTTTTATAACTGTTTTTCAATTAGTAGTTCCTAATATTACTGATGTTTTTTACCTGATTTTAATTTAAGAGTATAAGCACTTACTAAATATATATATATATATATATATATATTATATATATATATATATATATATGGGAATCTAACCGAAATCTTCCGAAAAAGTTAGATTCTTCAGATGGCGGGATTTTTGTTTGGCAGGGTGTGTGTCTAGGGGTTTTTTAGGATGCACGGGTTATAACTTTGAGAAATAAATTAGACAATATAGATTAAAGAAACTAAATAATTTATTATGAACTATAGGAGAATATTTACACAGGGAATATTATACAGAAAAGAAATTAAGACATGCAATCATTTAAAAATACAGAGTAATATTAATATAGAAAAGATAGATAATTCCTTTTAGGAGGACGTTAAAGATGAAATAAAACTCATTATTGGATGCGTAGGTGACTTACGCCAGTTGTGGCGAAGAAACGCGGACGCGCTGATACGTTGCTTACTAGTCTGTAGTTAGAGGGCCTCTGAGGAAACCAAAACAAGTCAGCTTTATAATAATCTCGCTAGATGGCGTTGCTACGGAATACTTTTGCCGTCCTCTGCAAAGGGATGATCTAACCTTTTACAAAAAAAACAGAGAAAGTTCTATGGGATATCCTACACACACACACACACACACACAACACACACACACAACACACACACACACACACACACACACACATATATATATATATATATATAATCAAAATTTCTCTACAAGTGAGAGATGAATTAACATGATTAATACTTAAATGAACTTCAATTGCAAGATAACCAGATGGCAGAATTTAAAAGGAGATATGAAAAAATTGAAATAACAGAGTAAAATATAAAAATATAAAATAATGGATGCTACAGTATTATCAACATTGCTGACTTAGGACAGCTTGTATACAAAAAAATTCCTCTTAAAAAATTTCTCTGTATAAAAGTGGGGTTGAACATGTTTTTTGGCCAGCCAACCTTCCCCCTTTTTTTAATAATACCAAGCAAAAACCAATTGGAAATAATGGATAGGAAATCTAAATCCATTATGAGAAAAAGGTAACTTACCTAAAAATTGCATACATAAACGCAGAGACCGCACTAAATCTCATTACAATACACAAGTTATTGCCAGATTCTGAACCCAAATACAATTTCAAAACAAAGCAATGGCTGAAAAATAGCACTTAGCAAAAGTACGAAAAGAATAGACATAATAAAATAAGAATTGTAAACATACTACCATTATCTTAGAGACTCTAAGATAATGTGTTTTAAAAGTTATAATAAATTTTAAAAAGTAATTGTATCTAAAACTAGAAATTGGGGGTATTTAAAACTATCTAGGAAGAATAATAAATCTATTATAATAACCTGTTAAAACTATGGAAATTTAATCCTTACTAATTAGAATTTATTTATTCAAATATCTTTTAATAAAATTAATTGGGTAGTTTTGAATTAAACATTATATATATATATTATATATATATATATATATATATATATATATTTTCAAAAATATACTAAAAATAGTTATATACCCAAGATAACTATAGTCATAATAGAAAAGATTTAGCCACAGAAATACTAAAAGCAAACTCCCAGCCTATATATATATATTACAAAAATTTAAAAACCAAAAAATGAGTTAGTATTTATGTACACTCATGTCCAAAATTAGGTCATAAACATAAAGTCTGTCAAAACTCAAGAACTACTTACTGTGCGTATTTGCCACAAAATTTGGCACAGATATGTATTACACTGTCAGAAAGAATATAGCAACATAACAATATGGAAACAATTTTAATTGAGAACAAAAATACGTCATATTAAAAAAGATGAAATCATGAATCAGAGCTAAAGCATTTAATTCGAGGAAAGTGTGTCTAATATGGCTACTACTACTTTGGACTGCTTTACAAGCCTCACAAAGTGCTATACTGTTTATGAGGGTGTCAATAAGTATATTTGTAGAAACAAAGCCCATTTTTCTAAAAGTGGAACTTTTAATCGCTAGGAGATGCTGGGAGATGAGCTACCCTGAAAAATGGCTCTACCTAGACGATCCCAGACATGTTCAATAGAACTGTGACCCTGAGACCTCCAGTATTAATCCATATTGCAAATATCCGCTCCTTCATGAAATTCATCAGCAGTATGAGCTCTGCGTGGACGCGTATTATCATGCATAAAAACGTTGTTTGTGTACATAGTATCCAGTAAAACCTCGCATAGGCTTTCAGGATCTGTTCCAAGAGCATCGAAAACTTACGATAGTGTACCACTGCCCAACAACATGCCATTATACACAGTGATTCCTTTGGCACGAAATGTGTCAATCTTTGTTGCATAGGGGGGAATGAAAGCGAGTTTCATTTTCTCTCTAGGTAAGACTCGACGTGAATCTTTTTTCCCCCGGTACATTTCGAATCATCACTGAGAAGAATATGCCCCTATTCTTGTGGTGTCCCCAACTGATGTTTCCAACTCTGAAATATCTGGAGTTTCGTCCTGGATGCAGTCATAGACTGGACACCCGGTGGGAAGACCAGACTGTGAGCCATATACGGTTTGCCTGGAAATTCTTTTTTCAGACACAGCAACAAGGTCATGAACAATCTGAGGAATCGTTTTCTGCCTATGCCGCTGTGCGCTTAATGCCTGAGCAGTTGTAGATGATATGTCGCGACCTTAACTGACCTTTCTGATGACAGTACCACTTGTTAAGAATTGATTCCATACCCAGAGGACTACTTTCGGACCAATTGTAACCATCGAGCTATCTCCGCTTGAGACTGGCTATTCAAGCCTGGCAACGGTTCTTCATCTCAAAGAATCATTTTAACGAAGAAGACTTTCTCACTGCAAACAGATTAACTTGTTCATTTTAAAGCAATATTCACAAAACTGGATGTAAAAGTCCGATATCCTTGAACGGTCTCGATACAATAATTCTGCAAAAACTAACGCTAAACATTATTTTTTTCAAAATTGAACAAATATTGTACTACCCGTTCTTCAAAATATATAAAACAAAAATTCTACTAATTTTACTGGAGACATTTTAAGATTATGACACAAAAACGTGTTTGTTACCTTAATTTTGGACATGAATATTTTCAATATGAAACACATTTTAAGAGAAAAAATATGCACGGAATAATGTCTTCATACTACATATTAACTTCTCCTTTCAGAAAAAAGTTACAATATTTTTTTAAAGTAAAATCTGTCTTTGATGTGAATTGTATAAACATTCATTGATGGAAATACTTTCTTAAAATTTTTATTTTAAGATTTTATTGATATAATGGGCCAATAAATATACATTTTCGAGTCTTTAAAATTTGCATAAGCAAATTACTTTCTTGACAAAATGCGAAAACGTTTCACTTTTTTTTATAAAAAGTCTAGCACTCATTTTTATTTTGACAAACCTTAGCACTTGGGTGTGTTGAGAAGATAAGAGATTGACATTGTGAAATAATTCATCTTTTTGTCAGCAAACACTATTCAATGCATTTGAAATTTTTGTGATGATTCTCATTGTGATGCTTGCAGAGCTAAATAAAAAAAATATGGTAATGTAAGAATTTTACAAGCTCCTTAATGATTTCATAAAATATAAATGTAACGTGTCAAAGTTAGATAAATTGATTCAATTGATTTTAAAAGTATAACTTCACCTTCTGTGCATACGGTTTCTTTGTAGTTATAAGTTTATATTGAGAAATGTTATATATTTTAATGTTTATTGTTTTTATATTAACGCTGCATTGCAAAGTAAATCGGAGCCTTGTCAATGAACCTTGTGATCTTGAATCATTGTTAAGGTGATGTAGATGACTTCTGAGCTGTCACCTCCCCCTGAAATCTTTCATATAAGTAATATAAGTACTTTGAACCTTTACACACGCCTAACGTATATCGTTTCTACATCAAGAAGGGTTTTTAATGGCATCAGCTATTGAACCAACCACTGAATAGGAAAAACGAAGCTCAAGATTCTGCAAAGAAGATCATTCCGCTACATTTCTTGTATATTATTTTTTGTCTGACATTCATTATTATAAATAAACCAGAATATAATTAATTCAGAATAATAATCATATTTTTTGATGAATCACTCATTCCAATTTCATAATATCAAACTTCCTAAACTATTTTTCATCTTTTTTTTTTCTCTCTATTTTTTTAATTTATACATATTTATGTAGCATGAACTTAAAATTTTCTGGAACACTATTTGGGAAAATTGAGAAACATAAAGTTTTATGAACTCTTATGAAACCTAACTTTAAACGATAAAAATTATTAGTAAGACAAAAATTTGGAAGCATGCACTTTGTGAATTGAAATTATAAGTTAGTTTTGTAACTTAAGATGTTAGATTTCATATAATTTCATGTTTTTAACGTGTATTTTAAAACATACACGCTATATATTGATTACGCATGTATTTATTTAAAATACTTATCACTTACTTGTGTTTGAGATAATTAAGATAATTTCTATAAATGTGACCTAAGACACCTATATAGTTTTTATATAACATCTGTATAAATAATTCAGGTGCTAATTTATTTATTTAACATATACATAAAGGTTTCACATAGAAATATATTATGACTTATATAGTTGTATGCTGTTTGGTAAGATAAAGTTTTCTACCCCCTTTTTGTCACATTGAAGAATTGAAAACTTACAAAATGTTTTCGTAAAAACATATGTATTTGCTCTAAATGTTTCGATCTGTTGCTATGTTTCTGGTAGGAAATGGGGCTCTCGATGTTTAAGTTTATTAGGAGTCTAATGGATAATAATGTTTGGTTCACAGAAGGTTATTTAAGATTTCTTAAATGAAAATATTTAGTCAATCCACACTGTAGGTTATGATTAGTAGACGTTAAGTAAAAAGTATACGGAAGCTTAGGTAAAATCTCACAAAAAAGACAATTTTTTACGAGTTATGATAGCAAAATAAAATTTCCTGTTAAATCCTTAGAGAATAACAGTGTGTTGACCGATAAATATGAAACACTTATCAACCGATTTAGATAACACTTTACTCAAAGCAAAAAAAAAAGGCGGAAATAACTGTTTGATTAAATGCTACTTGCTTTACTTAATTTTGGAGAAATTTATTCCAAATAAAGAACCAATAGTTTATTTTGGCATGTTCAAACAAATGCATTTTCTTTAAAAGGAATTTTCCAAACTTTTTTTAACAATATTATTGCTTCAGAATGTTTTCGGTTACTCCATTTAATTTATTTGGAATGTAATTAAAAACTGGAATATATTGTTACAAATATTTAACAAATTTCTTGACAAAAATTATATGCATTACATTGAAGGAAACGTCCGTTTTCATTTTGGTTATTGCAGTTATTTTTTTTTTATCAATGTGTCGAAACACTTAGATGATAATTAAATTTTTAGAGATCTTGTTATATCAGAAAAGGAAACATTAAAGTTATAAAGCCGTTTTACACAGTATCTTCTGGTGAATGTAAGCATGGATACACATGAAATCGTAGACATTTTGCTCTCTTATAAGCATGAAATTATACTTTTATATCATTATAGTTAGATATTTGATGTATTGTAGTGTACTGTATGAGTGTAAGTGAAAAATCAGGATAGTTGGATAATTCTTTAAAAGACTCAATTATCGGTCTACTGGAATGAATAATAGATGCAGATGGAAATACCACAGAAACTCACATAATTACATATACAGGTTTTCGCAATAGCTTAAATAAGATAAACATAGAACTAGTTATTTCACTACAGGTGAACCTCCATTGTTAAATATCTGAAGAAGAATGGTATTTTTCAGTAGCAGTGATAGTACCACATTGATATTTCTCAGCACTTATCGGCATCTAAGTGGGTGTGTACTCCAGTTTTGACGAAACCCGTGTATTGGCGGTAGAAAAATATGACATGGAGCCAAAAAGGGAGGCATAAATCTTCTTTGAAAAAGGAATGGGAAGTGTGTCTAAACAGCTCTTAGATGTTTTGCTAACGGCGCATCCTGACCTGTTGACTTCATGGTGGACATATCCTATATTAGAAAGTTCATAAGATTTCTCTATGGTGTGTTCTTAACATAAATTTTAAAGCTTTGTGTTGAACTCAATACACACATGTTTTACAGACAGTGCACTCTGTACATAAATTAAAAATAAATGCTGTGCCTATCATTTAATATTTTCCCAGCACATATGTTAGTAATATACTATAATGAATTGTTTTTACGTTGTTTGAAAGTGGGCTCTTAGAGATTATGGAGTTTTTTTTCAATCCGCCAATATGTATTAAAGTAAAACAGATACATAAAAGATCATTAATAAAAAAGACATACAAATAAAAACGCTTTGATGGTAGAGCTAGTTTGAAAACAATAGTATGGTGTACGGATAAGCCACTACTAGATCCGTCTTTTTATTTATTTACTTTTTAAAGTATAGATGTCTTTAAATAACACGAAAGATCTTTTGATTTTAACAATCCATTACATTATCAACCTTGTTAAGAAAACTATGTGATTTTCAGGCTTGTTAAATTCTTATGAAAAATAAATTATTATTTTACATATTTGTGGATCGAAAAAAGGAAAAAAAAAGAATCTTAAAATACTTCTTATAAAAAATATAAAAACCTTTGTAATAGCCTCTGAAAAATTGATTGCTTAAATATAATGAAATGAATAAAGAATTTCAACGTTTAGGAAAATCCGAAATAAACACGTAAATTAAAAGAAGATAGCAATATTTGTTTTTTTAGGAATTATTTTCCTGCTACAAAAATCCTTTCAACTAAGAGAAAAATAAGTTAATATGAATACTAGGGAACATATTTATTAATGTACTAAATATAATTAAACTTGTAGTTCTTTTTTAAATATATGTTTTGTTCTCTTAAAGAAAAATATAAAAATAAATATTTAATGTAATACACCTTTTTAAAGTTTGCAAAACCTTTAAACTGTTCTTAAGCTTTGTTATAATTTTTTCATGATAAATTTAAAAAGTTAATTCTTCGTTTTTTTTTAACCGGGGAAATATCTTCACTGAAGCACTGAATTTTAAAACCGCTTTGAACGCATTGATTGTGTTAATATTCGCAGAAACAGAGTTATTTATTTGGGTAAAAAAATAATAATATGTTATTTAATACGTTTCTCAATAAACAATACATTTATAGTTAAATTAAGTTTTGTGATATTTCATTTTTTTCCCTAAAAAAAAGTGCATTGTATTCTTTTATTTCTTTTCTTCTTCATAATATTTCAAAGTTAAAATTGTATATCGAATGCGTGATAGTTATTTTAACACCAAACTAAAAGGCAACTCTAGGGCTATTGTTGACGGACCTCGTAGTTGTGAACCTCGGTCAAGTGACGAGATCGATACCTCGGCTGGCATCCTCCCCTACTAACTATCACTCCAACGGAGGGACATTGAGCATCGATAAATTTAACGCACGCAGTCTTCCTCTACACGGAGGAACTACTGTGGCCCTTAGACTCCAACCCATGGCATTCCGGCCACGAGTTAGTGATTATAACTACCCGACTGTTGTGGCAAAAGTTTGTGTATTGAAACAGTGTTACACACTGCAGATTACATTTTGTATTCGTATTGTTTTCGTTTTAAAGAAATTTCATTATTTAACCCCCTTTTAAGGAAACAAATTCAATGTGTATGTTCTTTATTTTTCAAAACATACTCCCTATGATAATGACAAAAAAAATTCTTCGTACTTATTATTCTCCTGAATTTCTCTTCAATTCCTTAAGCAAACCAATTCTAACTACATTATTTGCATCAGCAAGAAATAATCTCACTTTTTCTTCCCAGGAGTTAAGCGATAGTATGCGTTATTCTTAGAAAAAGGTAATGGTATTCCGTCACGAAGTGATCTACACTTCTTTATTTGCCGTTCCCGAATGTTTGACGTCATAAAAAGGGTAAAAGTGCTCGGGCCAAATAGCGTAGAACAGACGTACCCAAACGACAAAGCATTACCTTAGGATCATTTATACAGTTGCAGTTATTTGTTTATAGCCACACAATGCTGAGTGTTGAAAAGTAAGTGAGAGAAATGGTTTTATCAGAAAAGTTTTATTTCGATTGCTGTAGAGTACTGAAAAAGGAAAGGCGAAATAAATTGGGAATAAAGTAAAATATTACCTGCAATTTTGTTCTAAAATAAACACGCTTTTGAGTTTCTTAATATAGAGACATCTAAAAGGAGTGCAAAGCATTCAAATATTTACTATATTTTTCTTTAAAGACAAGCAGTGAAACATACACACACAAACTTCACAAAGTACCAGACATCCCATTTCATTTTTGTGTTAGGCAAATAGTTAAGAGTTTAGTAGATTTAGGCAGGATGTGGAATATTGTGAATACAATTGTTTAATAGGCTTTCTTAAGTTGGTACATAGACGCTATCAAAGAAATACTCTAGAATTTTAAAGAAGAAAAAAAGGTAATATTCCAAAATAAGCTCATTAATATTTGCCTTCATCATTTTTTTAATGAAAATAGCAGATAAATAAAGCAAGACAAAATAAACTCCTTTGAACTTGTATTTTATAAGAAAGATGGTATATGTTTTACAATTATATAATTAAAAAAATGCGTACTTCTAACTTTTTTTACCTTAAATTTAATTTGTTTATCTGCTTTATGTATTTATTTATTTGCCACACTTAAATGTTGCGTTGCACTCATGTTCATAAGCTTGTTTCTTCCAAAAAAAAAGATATTAAAATATTAAATTTTATTTCAAGTGGTTTTTTATCCGTCTCAAATGTTCATTTTCGATAGCACAAAATGTACACATATTTACGAGGTGTGACTCAAAAAATAAAAAAAGAAGAACGTGGAAAGCCACGCGATAGAAGTGAAACTTATTTGGTGACGTTGGTCGTAAATGCAGGAATTGTATTAAACTGCTGAGATAACTTTAATCAAAAAAATTTGAACATTTATTGTATGAAAATATTTTTATTCAATTTTCAGCATCATCATTTTCCAAGAAAGACACAATAGGTGTGAGGTAACTAAAGTAGGATATAAAAATCCTCGATCCGCTCTCTTTTCCTCCCGCTCGCTATCTCCTCACCATGGCAACGTTTCGGGGGGAATCACTACTTCCGTTCGCTTTTTCACTGTTACACAAAACTGGGTAAATTTCCCATTCACCATGTCCGCAAAGAACTTTCACTTCAAAACAACAACAACAAGATTAAGTGTGTAGCTTGAAAAAAAGAGGGCAGTTTAACGACAACTGTTTCAGTGACGTCATCCCACACACCTCCTCTATACATGCGACCAGTTTCGACATAAATAGATTTGGGGAAAAAAGGGTCCAGTTTGAATTAGGAAAATAGACACATTTATGATGGATGGCTGTTGTACCAGGGCAATGCACTCTCTCACACGGCCCTATATGTTAAACAGTTTCTGACCTGCCAAAACATTACTGTGATGAGGAATCCTCCTTATTCACCTGATTTGGCTGCAAGAGGCTTTTTTCCTACAGTTAAATCTTGTTTGTACAGTGGAGTTTCAAAATCAATTTTTTTAATTACCAATGAACTTTTTTTCAAATTTGCAGGAAATGTGTAAAATGTTACCAAATAAAAATATACAAATTTCAGTCAAAATATCTTTATTGGTTTCTGAGATATTAATTTTTTAAATTTTAATTGTACCGAATAATTAACATATTTCAAAAAGCTCCATGCGCAACCAGATTCAGTCTATGCTGTCAATATTCTCTCATAATGTTCATTTTATATATAAAAATAAAACTTAGTGAAGTTTTCTTCATATTTCTCTTTTTAAAAAATTAAAAAATTATTTATGTTGAAAATTTTAGTTTTTTCCTTAAACTAACTAAAATGTTTATATTCTCTGGTTTTTATTATTCCCTCTTCACTTAAATAAAAAAACATTCACTAGCATATATTTATACACCTATAGAGATATGTGTGCAAATTTTCACTGCCATTGGGAAAAATGTGTTGCACAAAAATGTGTTGTGAAAAACGTGGTTAACACACTCTTCATTTTTAATGACAACATCATCTCCATACACTTTTTTTTTCATTCAGGTGTTGGTGTGTTTTTGCATCACCGTCACAAAGTATAGTGGTATACCGCATTGCGCAGTCAGATATTGACCGGTTCCACAAAATGTAGGCAGCATGCATTTCCATACTACCTGAGGAACCGTCAAAGTTTTTCTGGCACTTTTCTGAATGCCCTGATTTCCAAATCTGAAACTCGGGGCTCGCTTCACCCAAATCTTTTGCAGCCATACTCCATTCATGGCAATACTTTGACAAAACCTCAAAGTCAACAACGAGATTTGTCATTACATCAATGACAATGCCGATGCCATATAGAGACGTATGGCCTCTTTTGTGCCACGTTCCATCGTATGATACAGTTATATCAATAATATTGTTCTGAACAAGATCAGGATGTAAATATAAATTTGTTTGTCTCACGTGGTCTCTTGAGATTTGTAGCATTTCAGCTTTCGCATTTTCATTTTTGCTACATAAGTTTTCTAAGCATTTCGAAAATGTTTTACGATCCATACACGGTGTACCTAAAATTGATGAGAAAGTTTCTAAGGCTGCGTGACCCCTCCCTATAGCCAAGAATGCAGATGCAAGTTTTGTGTTGATATCAAATTTTCTGCAGGGTTTTTCTCGTTGACTTGTGAAGGCATGTCCATATGATTTTTTACATTTTTCGCAAACAAGTTCCATTTTGGTGGAGAAACCGTATGAATTGTGTGCTAAAATCTTCAACGAGAACTGGTTGCAATCACTACATGGAACATTATGTAACAATGACGTCCACATTGAATTATTGATGAAATGATATTCATTTGATTCAGAATCCACATCACTTTTACTCATACCTGATGTACTAGGAACAGCTCCTGTTGAAATTTCATCACATTTATACTATCAGATGATGAACTACATGCAGATTTTCCTTTTTCTAAATTTCTTATGCAGGCAGCTCTGCGTTTATTTGGTCGCCCTTTGGGCTTTCGATATTTTGAACTTATACTGTGCATTATCACAAAACAAAATAAACTGTGATAATTTTGCTCAAAAGAATAGAAACTATATAAAATATTAAAAGATAATGGTAATATAGAGCTTTAGTTCTGAAAAGAACTGTTTCTTATTTATAAAACGAAAATCAAAGAAAGCTGTTTTCGCAACAAAGTTGGTTAGACAATGAAAACAAAAACTTTATACAACACAGTTTGAGTTACAGTTATTTTCATGTTGCCAAATTATAGAAAAATATATAATGCATTTATAGAGTAAAAAAAAATAACACATAAAGTAAATAAAAGTATCGCTAAAAATGATAAAAGAATACAATACAGAAGCGTAATTCTGCAGCTGATGCAAGCAGGGGTGTTTGACAGATGTAAACAAAGGGGCGTGGTCAAACAGGTATTCGAATTCAAAAGAGCATAATTTCTATAAAAATGATCGGAATTGAAAAATTCTTTTTGCATTCAGTAGCAATGATTACAAGCATTAATAATATGTTAAAAGTGAAAAATCGAAAATTTGATCGATTTTCACCAATTTGAAAGTCTACTGTACCCTTAAAGCGAACCTATTTTATCTCAATTGAAGAGGTTCAGGCAAAAATGGAGAATTTCTTGAATGGCCTTCCAGAAACCTCGTTCCGGAACTGTTACCAGCAATGGCAGCACCCCATGCAGAAATGTGTGAATGCTGAAGGTGACTATTTTAAAGGAGATAATGTCATAGGGAACTAATTATTTAAGTACAAAGATATATTTGACTACAGTCTTTTCTGTGTGTATGAGTGTGTATGGATGTGTGGGTGTCGCTTCTCGTATATATCAATTACTTTCAAAGGTCTCGAGTGAAATATGTCTACAGCGAACTCATTTCACACACATACACAGGAATGTATACGTAATTAAAAATATCATTTCTTTTTAATTATTATTCCTTACTTATCACGAGGCGGTCCTTTTGAATTGAAATATGTTTAGATATGTCTCAGCCTTAATTTCGATGTCCTTTATGTCCTAAATTGCCTTAAAAGAGGAAGTAGTCCATAAAAAAAAAAAGATTTTTTTATTGTAATATTTCTTATAAATTATGGAGTCAAAATATAACTTGACTTCCAATTCCTTTCACACCCTTGCCAAACTTAGATCTTTAAACTGATTTTCTCTCTCACACACACAGAGATCGTCACCGTTTTTGAATTAATGAAGGCAATATTTGGAAGTGCCTTTCGAAATTCCTGAAACCCTCTAAGTAAGAAGACTTTTGATTAGCAACATTTGTGTGATTAACCTTTCAAATAATTTAAATTTTAAAAGCTTCATCAGCTTTTTCGTATCTTTAATAATAAACAATGCATTTCGCAACTGCAAGTATTTGTAAATGTTTTGTATTAAGTTATCATTTACTGTATTGGTTTATTTTATCAGAAATAAATTCCACCCTTAAGACATTAATGGACTCTAACAATCAACTTGAACTGTAGAAAAATATATTTATCTGCCATTATACATGCATCTCTTTTATTAATAAAATTGACATGGACTTATTAATCCAATCTTTAATTAACATCAATGATCAATCTTTAAATCTATGATTATTGTATCAGTTGAGTAATTTTAGTGTGAGATATCAGGCATTGCAACTCACATTTCTTGTGATACAGTTATTATTTATCATGTTTCTATTCGCGTTGAGAAATATAAGTATCAATTTTAAAAAAAGAATTCAAATGAGCAATATTTTTTATAAATATTGTTTGAGTACTATCACTTATAAGAAAATATATTTCATCAACATAAGCAGCCTATGCAGTACTTAGCAAAAGCGTCACTTAAATTGTTAATGAAATATTAATTAATTCTCAAAGCAATGGTTGACTTAATGAAATAATTATATCTTTCTAATATTTTATTATTTGTATTACTATATCTTAATATAAATATAAAGCATACTATTTATTTGTTATTCAAATCGATAAAATAAGGAAAAAAGTAGTATTTTTCAAATCAAAATAATACGGAATATATTTTTTTATAGTTGGGAAGAATATGATGCAAATAATACATATTGTTTCTTTCATAAAATTTCACACAATTCACTTACAGTTTTAGTGTTTTATTTTAAGAACTATAAATCACTAATATCCTTAAATGGAATACAGGCTTCCTTATTTTTAAGAAGCAATGTATACCACATTATGAAAAAAGAAATTTATTTATTATTAATATGTCCAATAACTGTTTTGTAAATAAAGTTTTAAAAAGCATATTAAAATCTTATAACAATCAATAATGCTGGTTGTTCTTTTTCAAATTATTATAATGATTAATAAAACTTTCTTTGAATGAAAAATAGGCTATCTACTTAAGAGTTATGTTTAATATTTATGTTAGAAAAGTTTAAATATTTCTTATATATAAATAGTTTATTTTATAACTACAATTTAGACATAAAACATAGTATGAAACAATAGTAAACTAAATTTTAATAACTGTCGAATAGTGATACTTTTATTTCCTCTGTTAAAAACACACACAAACCATTTTTAAAGTTATATTTTGATTTGCATTGAATTTTTTTACATATGAGTAAATTGTACACAATAAATATAAAATATTCATTGCCCACTCATTAATAAGCTGAACGAATCTTTCTTTAGACTTGGAATAGATGACCATGTGTGAAGGGGCCAGGGAAGGTGTTCCACAACACATACATACATAAAATCATCACCCCTAGTGTAATAAAATGCAACAGTGTCTCTTATTACAATAGGTCAGCTCTTATGCAATGATTTTTTAAGTGCATCTTTAACAACTCAGCGGTTTTATGGACAGCTATTGCATTTCCCATGTAACTGTTTCCATATTAAGATATTTTTGACTACATAATTGATAAACCTATATAAAAAAAAATTTAAGTTATAATTTCAATGAGAAAAACATTTTAATGTTACTCTTATTACAGTTATTTCTTAAACTACAATGTTAAATATATCAATTAAAGACTTTTGAGGAAGAAAAAAAAATACATATTAAGATAAAATATTATTTTTTATTACTACAATGATTTAAAACGCTTCTTTTTTAAAAAGTAATGGTAAATATAAAGTAATATTGGAAAAGTAAAGTTAAGTTATATATACATATACTTAATAATATAATTATTTTTGTAATGTCATGGGTAAATGACAAAATCAAAAGGAATAATAAACAAATTTAAAGTACTTTTATAATAACTCATTGATTGCAAATTTAATAAAATACTAAAAACTCAATATATGAAAGAAGAAAAAAAAAGGTTTCGTCCAATATAAGAATCTACATTTTGATAAAAATAAGAACAAAATTTTAAAAAAAAATGTAGTTTTACTTTAATTAATAACTAATTAAAATTTATATCATTCTTCTAAAAGATAATTTTTCAAAAAAGAGCCAGTAATGAGTAATTTTACTTTGATTTTCTTAAGACTTGAATGACTTTTTTTTGCTGCAAAGTTTTATACTTAATATTTAAAAATAAAAGGGGAAGAATTATAGAGAAGAAGATAAATCAAAAACTTTCATCGGAAAAAATATGTACATAATCAAGGAAACAAATTTAATTCAAAATGTTTACTTGTTTAATCAATGATTGTTATAGTTCAAATACGTTTTGTTTAATTACAATGTGCATTTAAATAATCCATGTAATTTCCCTTATTTTTTTGCATTAATGTAGACCATTTAGGAAAAGCATATTCATTATCAAATAAAATTAGTCATAAATTCTCATTTTTGTTTGATAAATATTTCTCAGATATAAAGCAGAACATATATATTGTATTACTTTATCAAAAGCTATATTTAAAGTAATTAAAAAATTGAATTAATAGTTCATTATTTTAAATACCTCATAATTCAATGAAAATACCTGCAATAAGTTTTGCTGCTTGCATTTCGAAGAAAATATATTTTGTACTAGACTTTTTATATTTTGAATTAGTCCACTGATTGTATCTTTTTGATCGCTTTAATAAAATCAGTGTATTTTCCTTCAATGTCCAAAATTAGGATCATTTTACTGGAAATGACATGAAATTAAATCGTATTCAATCCTCATTCAATTTCATTTGGTTTATCTTTGGAATAATCAGAGTCTAGCACAATTAAGTTCATTCAAAAAGAACAAAAAGAAATGATGACGTGGAAAAAAGATACCACTTATGAGATTCTAGATTCTTCTTTTAAAAAAGGATAAAAATATTTGTTAATAAAAAACAATAAAAAGCAATTGTTTTTGCTCCTACGGTACTCTTTTAATTGTTATGATTTTCTTCGCGTAATTACCCTAGCGATTATATATATAAAATTGCTTTCTAATTTCACTTTAGTAACTGCAATGGTGAAGCTTCTAATAAGAAATGTTTGCCTGCATGGAAATGACTTTTTTAATGGATTTTAAGATGATATTTTCAGTTTAATGCGATATAATTAGACTACTTTTTGCATTTTTTTCTTTCCTATTTGCTTTTTCATTCATTTTTCAAATAGTTTTCACATTAATTCCTCCCCTCTTTTACTTCCACATACACCACAAATTTTGAAAAGAGAAAAAAAAAGTATAAAATTTCTTTTAATTAGTTTTTTCCTCTTTTGTTTTATAACTATTTAAATAGTAAGTTTCTCGGAGACAGAGCTCTATTTGAATTGCATTTTTAATCAACCATTTTAATAAGGAAGAAATGTTTTATTAAAATTGTCGTAGAATTTTTTTCCGGTTAAATTAAATTTATTCTAAACCTTTCGATGAAAATGTGCATGCTGAATACTTGTTTGCTTGTATGTTTGTACTTTACCGTTTTAAAAAGAAAATAGCTTAAAAATTACGGTACTCATCTTTTGAAATTAAGAGATAAATTAAATTAAACAAGTAAAATTTATTTTTAGTATTTTCTATTTTGCATTATAAACTCAATAGGCTCATGTTTATAGAAATAAACATGTAGTTAAAGTAGAGCATTTTTCTCTTTCAACCTGAAAATAGATCATGATATTTTTTTACACAAAATTTTAATATTTTATGGCATTGAACAAAAATTTTAAATAAACAAATATTAGGAAGTCAGTGTGAAAATCAACTTAAGAAATTTTTAGTTACAATATGAGACTTGATTCTCAAACAAAATTTTAATAGAAATTTATAATTTTCATATCATTAAGGTATCTGTACACCTTCGAAGAAATGTTTTTGAAAAACTGTAATAGTTGCTATTAAAATATTGTTTACTGATGAAACATAACTTAAAACTATGAAAAATACATTTAATATTTTACTTATAACACAAAAAAAATTTCGGGAGAAAAACATAGTGAAAATTGTAATTAAATTCATCGTTAGAATAACGCATATAACTCAAATGAAAACAAAAATATCACTTTTCTGTAAATTTGATGTTGATCATCATAATAATTTTTAGGGCTGGTACCATTTTCCTAATGATAATCAAATTATTACAATTTTTATCAAGGTTCGAGTAAAAGAACATTGAAAAATCATTAAAAATTATTACGAGACATGATATACAGCTTAGTTACTAAAAATATATCAACTCTATAAACATGAAAAAAGTAGGGGTTCTTTAAATCTATAAAATAAATGTACTTGTAAAATTTAAACTAATTTGGTTCACAACTTTTTCTGATATTTACGTTGTCACATACGTTAAAAAATGCATTTTGAAATAAATCAGAAATAAACTTTAAACTGCAATTTTTAATATTAAACACAATTAGATATACTTAAAATGCCCCTGATTTATAAATAACATCCCCTTTAATCATTAAAACACTGATTTTTTTTCCTGGTTGCTTTTAAAATTTTTCTACGCTGCTTTACATTTGGTGTTGAAAAACGTTCTGCATCGTTAATTCTTTTTACGTCAAGATGTTTGTATGATTTGAAAGTAAAATAACCAGGAGTTATATTAAGTTTTTCTAAAAATGTCAACACAACCCTTGTACCCATCATTAAATTGTATAACAACATCCAATGCACCAGATTTTAAAGTTTTCAGGCACACGAAAGCTTCTTTCGGTACTCTCTGCCATATAATGCCATTAAAACACTCATTTGAGTTTTGCGTTTTGCCATGCAGACATTTAGGTAGTAGTTCTTTGGTACATAATTCTAAATATGTAGGCTTAATCATGTTTAAAACTTCATTAGATAAACCTTTATATTTTTCTTTTGGTTTTTGGCCACAGGATAGTGCTCGCTGGTAGTAGCACCAACTATCTTTTCCGATGGGAAACTGTCCATGCATGGGTTTCTTGGCACTTGATGAGCAGTGAAATAGGGCTGCAATAACATTTTGTTGAAGACCGGAGAGGTCTCCAACATTGCTACGAGCAGCAATTCCATAATAGTCTTGAAATCGGTCAATAAAAGAGTCAGTGAGTTTGCCTTTACCACACAGATTTTTATTTTTTGACTTTAGTTTGGGCAATCTCGCACCTACTCTCTTTTGAACATGACCAATGCATTCATATTTTGTGACACTATCTTTACCATAAGTATCTTTGACACTGATAAAGCCCTTGGAATCCCCGTTACCATAATATTGTGCATATTTAAGGCCTCGCTTCACAATAGAACGTTGGAAGATTCTCGTTGCACGAACAGCTTCCATTTTCAACGCAGAACCTTAAAAATTGCTATAGCATACGTGATCTGCTGCAAAAGTTTCCGATTCAATGCTTTTAGGCATTTTAGAAATCTATCTGCAGATGGGGCAATATGAGGACATTATTTCAATGTCCACTACTTTACCAGTGTCAACTGAAAAAGCTGCGACACACCCATTCATGGAAGTGTAACTCCCTACGCTGCCATGTTCCCTCCACTGAAAAACCACATTCAACTACTTCATTTTTAGAAGGATGTAGCACTAACAGTTCAGAAGCTGCTTTTTGTATTGATAGTTCACTAACTTCTGAAATCACAGACATGAGTTTGTTCTCATGATTAGTGTACGCAGTTTTACTGAGCCTGGGTAAATTTAACGTACCACATAATTTAAACCCAGCAGAAAAACCTTTACCTATTTGTCTCATGCCATAAACAAACCTTGTATTCACTTCAGGACAGTTTAAATTTTTCTTTGAACTAGAAAACCCTGAGTAAAAGTTACAATGTTTACACCTTATAACAAAATTTGTACACAACCATACCTTGAATCCTCAGAAAGCAATAAGCCTTCTTCGAAACATCTTCGGCAACAAAGTTGTAAAAAACATTTAAGAGGCCCTCAATATCTTTGGTTCTATTTTCTGTAAGTGTTTTATGCTCATACTTTGTCATTTCCTCATCAAAAACAGCACAGGCATTTTGATCTTTGAGGAACTGGCGTTGGTGGATGTTGAGCTACAATTTTTGGAATCTTTATTATTAGATCCAGTACCACGAAATTGTCGTTTTCTCTTTGAACTTATTCTGCGTTTTAAGTTTCCCATTTTAATTGAAAAAAATTAAAATTTTCAGCAATAAAAAAGGATTTAACAGAAACTTAGAAAGTGCTGCGCAATCGTAAGCAAATGTAAACAAACAATAACACACTCTCTTTTCCTGCCAGATTCTGGATAAAAATATTAGTAAAAGCCTGTTGCCAATTATATTTCTGAAGATTCTGAAAACTCAAATTCATATTTTAAAGTGTATAAATTTTCTACTATTGCATATTTAAGCAATACTTTCTAAAATAAAAATGTAAACAAACATTTTTTCAACTTCCGGAATGTAGACTTGTACTTCCGGTTTCAAAAAGTAGCTATAGAGTAAAATTCAAATCCCCATAACTTAAGTTCTAAATTAGATAGAAACAAAATTTAAGCACCATTTTAAAGAAAAAGTTCAAATTTTAAAATATATTAAAATTCAAAAATCGAAAATTTCGGCGAAAATGATGTTTTGAAGGTGTACGGATACCTTTAGTATCCATCTTATCAAATGTTAAAGTAAACTTTATTCAGCATTCTAAAAATTTAAAAAAACAATATCCTGAGCAACATTCTTTAACTATTGAAAATAATTTTTCAGAAATTTCATCCTATTGAGCAATTAAGTATATTTATTATATATATGATATATTTATTGTTTAATAAAATATATTTATAAATAAATTATTTTTAAAAAGTAGACACCTCTTTTTCGCATTTACTAACAATGGACATTTTAATAATTTCACCATCGCTATAGGACTTCAACGAAATCTGAAATGACAGTAGAAGTAAATCTTCTGAAAATTCTCTCAAAATTTTAAATGCTACAAACCATGCATTGCATGTAAAGTTAATTTATAAATTCATTCTTCATAAAAACGATCTTATTTTGAAATGCTACTGACTAGGAAGTAAAGCTTTTTATAAAAAAGAATACACATAATCATTGTTTACATATTTCCTCAATCTCTCCTTGAACGTTATCAAATATCATGTGCTATATTTAGAAAAACAGTTTCATTATGACATGCCACATTTATACAACATTTCGATAGCAGATTTTGACACCATATTGTTATGCATACCGTTCATCACAGTTTTAAACTTATTAAGTTTTGAATATAAATTATAACATATTTAAGTGACAGAAGAAGAAAAAATTCATTATTGGATGGTCCAAAATACTACAATTTTAATGTTCATACAAACACGAAATAGCTTTTAATTTTCAAAGCTACTCCATAATAGAATTCTTCAGTAATAAAACGTAGAAATTTCTGCAAAAATGAAAAATAACAAACATATCATTCAAAAAAACTTTATACTTAATTATTAATTATTTTTTCAATATTTTATATAAATATTAATTGGCACTCTCATGTGCCCAGAAACTCACTAATTTCTCAAACAATATTTTCCTCCACTTTCGCGTTACCATTTTCCAACCACAATCACCCTCCTCCCAGATTCGAAAGTTTTAAAATAATATAAAATAAATAATTGGTGTTATATTAGATATAGTAAACAAAGAGGTCAAGTAAACTGTTTTAATATTACTTACAAATCAAGACATGAGGCATTAAAGTTTGAGACTGGAAATTGTGGATGAATTTCTAGAATACTCCTTAAGTATTATTATTAAGTAATATTATTATTAAGTAATATTATTAAGTAATATTTTTTCAATACACAGAACTTTAATTTTCTTCGTACAAAATTTACGGGCACTAAAAGTTGTTTATTGCTTTAGCGAGAAAAAAACAATTCAAAAAAATTTTCTAGTGACGAAGACACTATATTTCGTTCTGCTTCTCTTAATTTTCCTTTTACTTTGAAGGAAGACGGATGTTCAGTTATGTTCAACAATCAGTAAAAGCTATTGTTTTTTTAAGGTAGACTTTTAGTAAAAATTAGGAAATTTGGCATAACTCAGACGTGATTGTGTCTACCCGACATAAACCAATAATAAAAGAATATTTAAAAAGAACTGGTGTGTTGAATATTAAAGAAAAAAGTTCTTTTTAGTTACTTATTATTATAATATTTTTAAACCTGAACATAAATTGCTTCCTTCCTTCATTTGTAGACTCTGAATTCTTGGAGCAACCTATAAAAATCTTTTAATCGATGTTATTGAATATAAAGAAAAGTTCTGTCAATTTTGAACACGTGCAGTTTTATGCGTTGTCGATCCTTAGCAAAAATTTGGATCCGATTGAAACCAGTTTAAACAGTTGGACTAGCATACTATTGATGCTTTGAACACATTTTTTATATAAAAGTGTCGTAGTCTATCACTACCTCTAAGATTATTAACTCCCCTTATTAACTCTTATTATTATTATTAACTCTTGTATTATCTAAATCTGAATGTGTTGAATTCATAATTAATTACTACTTATTTAATAAATCAATCTTATTTATTGACCTTTCTTAATTGAGAGATTACATAAATACTATTCAAATTTTAAGAACAATAAAACACAGTGGAGTATGAGAAGTATTCAATAATTATGAACGACGGAATCTTAACTGAATCCACGGTGGACGATGCGTACAATTAAGCTACACATTTATATTTAATTTGAGAAAACAAACTAACCTGATACCTTTTCTTAAGGCAGGTTCTTCTAATTACTTCTTCTATATCTGGATTGCTTTAATGACAGGCTTCAATCTCAGCTATCTCTCAGTTCTATTGCGAACTGATTTTATGTATACCTTTCAATAGACCTTACTCCCGATGACTATATTTCCACTAGAAAAACTACTCTCTCAATTCATTCCACTCTTCATTTCCCCTATCATTTTCTTTTTGAACTCTCTAAACCCGAACTTATATAAAATATCTCATTTGCAGAAGTCACTCTTTTGGCTCTCGGTGGAGATTGGTTGAAATAAATAAAATATTTAAAGAATGCGAGAGAAGGTTAGTGAAACGCGTAAGCACCCGTCACAAAAATCAGAACTTTTTTAAACGTAAAACTGTCACCATGAGCGATGAAAAAGTGCACTTGAGACATTGTATCATGTTTGAGTTCCAAAAAGAGAATAACGTGATGGAAGTAAAAAGTAACTTGTGAGACATGTTTGAAGGAAAAACAATAACAGCTCAAACATGCCAAAGATGACTTATGAAATTTTGCTTGGGTGATTTTTTTTTGAAAAATTAACCGAGATCAGAAGGGCTATCAGATATCAATGACAAAGAGCTAAGTCATGATACAACAAATCTCGCGTTAACTTTCACAGAATTGGGCTTCAAGCTTGAAATTCAACATACTACTGTTTTGGATTAAATTAAAAGACTTGGTTTCACGTCCAGACTCGAATTGATTGACCAGACACGAATTCGCTTAATACACCACGCGAATTAAACGAAACAATTTAATGGGCAGTATTTCGATAGGTTCTACAAATCTTGCTTGTCACAAAAAAGGAACCGTTTTTGGATCACTTGGGGACTGAGAAGTGGATAATGCACAAACATGCAGTTAGAAAAAATATATATTTGCAAAGGGAGACACCACCATCTAGACCCAAACCTGGCGTACATCAGACGAAAGTTATGTCGTGTTGTTAATGAGACAGCAAGAGTGCACAATGAGTTGCTGAAAGAAAATGAGACGGCCTTAAATGGTTGCAACTTGATGTTTTGAATATTGAAATTCAACATAAATATCCATATTTCGCCAAAACACATACAGAAAGTGTGTAATTTTTCATCAAGACAAAGATATACTTCGCATCTAGCGTTGCAAGAAATACCGCATAAGAATTGCAGGGTTGAGTTGGGAAAATTTATCTCAGCCAGCATATATATATATTCCTTATATTGCACCATCTGACTATTATCTGTTCAGGTCACTACAAAACTCTCTGATGGAAATAAATATGAAAATTAAGAGGGTGTCCAAAGGGCAGAGAAAGAATACTTTGTCTCCAAAACAGAGGACTGTTTTTTCAGAGGGTTAGATAAGATGCCAAAAAAATTTGTTTTTCTTTCAGAAAAAAACGAAAGAACTTTCCCTTTAACCCAATGCATAAATTTGAATATTTTATTGAAATGAAAATTGATATTATTGTTTAATGAATTACGTGAATATCAGTGAATTAATTCTTAACATCTGAAATAAATCATCCATGCTAAACGTATTCAAGGTAATGTGAGAGTTCTAATACTCATTATGCATACTTTATAACTATTCAAAATTAATTATAATTATTTATAGCAATAAGATGATTCAATAGTTGTACTAAGAAGACCATATAGTTCATAAAGGTAAAATAAACAACACACACATTATACACATGCCAAACTTTTTCATAACAGAAACTATTTGTTTGTTGATTTTGCAGCAATCTCATTTTATGGGCAGCCAATGGTAAGTCCTCATCTAATTTGAATTCCTTAAATCAAAACAAAAATCAAGAGAAAAATGTTGTTAAGTAGATTTTTTTTTCAATTTTCTGTAGTAATGAAATGTTTTAAAATTTGTTTATTTATTTTTGTTTCGTGTTCACACAATTTCCATATTTGTGCATAATGAAACAAAAAGGAAAACACATAACATAGAGTAGTGCTTACTTATCTAACACATACGTGTTAAATCTTATAAATAGAATTTGTGGTTGATAAATTGACAAATATTGATTTTCACTGTCTACTTTATTTAATTACACTTTTTTTTTTAAAAATATTAATAAAATTTATGTTATTATTTTAGCGCATATAATGCATTTCTCAATCTGGAAGTGTATTTGGGTGAATGTATCAATGAAATTTTTAAGAAAATGTATTAGAATGATAAATTTCTTAGAATTAATTATGTATATTTTACACTAAAAAATTAATTCTGATGTTCTGAATTGAATAGATTTAGTCTCAAATGTTCTTTAATTCAGACCAATTTAGTTTCTAACCCCAAACATAAACAATGAATTATGTACATCTCAAAAGTGATAAGAAAATGAAAGAGAAAGTACTTTCCTTTAAAGATGAAAGAAATGATATGCGGTCACGAAAAGTCATGATTGCGTATTTATTCACATTTCCTGCATATCTGACATTATAAAAAGATAAAAATACTGGAATAAATGGAGAAGCATAAGTATTTAATAGCGCGGGGATTTAACTGAGGACCACTTAAACCATTACAAATTCTTTTTAAAAGCCTATGAAGTGTAATGTTTAAAAATAAATGAGGAAAAGCTTTTATGATAAGAACTTTATTCCCTTTTCCATTTGATTGCTTTGGGTAAAAGAAATTTTTAAATAAATAGCTAATAAAACAAAGTATTACTGGTCAGTATTTTTAGATTTACATCATATTGGGGTTCATAATTATAAAATAAGTAAGAAAGATAGATAATAAATTACAGATATAAGCTAATTATGCACGTATTCGTTCTTAAAAAAGTAGTAGCTTTCACAATTAACTGGGTAATTCTCATATTTGTTTCTATTCTAAGGTATAAAAAGTAACACAAGGAATTGTGCGATGAAGACCAAAGTATTTGGAATAGATAAACATACTTAAGAGAAACGATTCCCAATTTTAGATAAATTGAAATTGACTTATTTCTAGAGTTCTGTCACTTACTCTAGAAACAATAAAGAATATTTTCTCTAAATCTTTAATCATATTTTAAGATTGTTATAAGAAGCATCAAAATTAGCTCTGAAATGTAACTTATTAATGTAATAAAAATATTCTACATTTATATAGTACATTTGTACACAGGATATTAAATAAATTGCTCCCAAACTCTGCACAGCCAGGTTCCTCGTTGAGATTGTGACGGATCTATACGTGGCTCAACTAACATCTTGGGGATTCTTTAAGAGAAATAATTATTTCAACCAACTTTCACTGAAGGTTAGAAAACGTGATTATGCAAATTAAGTTTATTATATAAATTCTGTATTCACGAGTTTTGAGAGTTAGTCAAATGAGAGTTCATGAAGTGAAAATCTAAGATTGTTAAATTGAGAATTAAAGATTACCAAAGTGAGGATCACTCGGATGCGTGGTGATCAAGTTGACCGTTAGTGTAGAAGGCCTCAGCTATAGGATTTTTGAAGCACAAGAGTTCAGTTACGGTGCTTCTTATTTAAATAGAAATTAGAGAATAAATTGTTAGAGCGCGTCCGAATTAGAAACGAACTAGTGTAAGTTATTGTAGAAATTAGTTGAATGTCTGTAAAAAAATCCTCATGTTAACTATTCTCACCTTCGTGCTCTAAATATGGATCGAAACTATCTTAATTGGATTATTATCGTATCTGTGTTGATTATTGTGACAAAATAAATGATTTTAGTAAATCATGTCGTCTGATCAATTAGTTGCTCCCACAATTCTAGCCGGGTCCGAGAGTAGACAAGGGAGATAAAAGGGAAGTAGTAATAGTCCCCCATTACAAGATTACATAAAAAATACTCCAGAACTGTAACTGTACGATGCATAGTTTATTAGAAAAATATGAAAAACTAAGTTGGATGTCACAGTCGGTGATAGAAGAAACACCCTTTTAGACACATCAACAGCAGTATTTGAAAATATTTAAAAAGCCAGATGTTCAAAGTGTCCAACGCACATATCGAGGTAGACTTAAGTAAGCTTTGGAGCAGTACGCGGTATTCACCAAAGTACAAGTAATATGCAGAAGGCACCTAAGTCCGTTTTGTGGTCACTACTATGTCTTAAAACGCCAACTCCTTGAGATTACTCTACAAGAAATAATCTAGCTGTGGGAGCCTGGCGATCATGGCCTTCATAGAAATCAAACCCTACGTCCGATCCAGAGATCGTGGTATACTCCGGAACCCCATTGTGAACCATCCCGCATCATCATTCTTTCATCATTTACTTCATTGTTCTGATAAATTATAGATCGTAAAGGTACAGTCGTTGAGTATATGTTACTTACTCCCAACGAGAAATCTGGCTGGGCAGAGAGTTTGGGCGTTTCTTTCTTTTCATCCTGTATATAAATTGGGGAATCAAATCGTTATGATCGCTTACTCAATGACGCATTACGCCACATTTTGTTTTCGCATGGATGTCACTTTTTAGTAGATGACTGATAACAGCATCTAAGAAGTAAATAAACAACGATCCCGCAAAGTCAAGGTATTTCTGGGTTGCCTTTCTATGAAAGTCCAAATTTGCTGTATCGAATAGAGATCCACTGAATTAAGTGGCCAGGACATAGGTGTAAATTCCTCGTTATGATCCTCAAACCACTCCCACACAAGCCAAGCCTTTTGGCATGGGGTGTTGTCCTACTGGAAGTTTTCATTTCTGATTGGGAATGCAAATGCCATGTACGGTGGGCAATTAATATGTTATTATATTCAGATAGATCTAAGCTCTCATTGTACTTTCTTCCAAACTTTAGGGTCGTAGAGCCTTCAAAGAATAATAAACTATCCTCAGCCTATGAAGGAGTTGCTCTATATATTAGGTTGTATTTGCTCTCCTGGTAGATGACACATCCTGACTCAAACATCGATGTAAAGAATGAAAAATCATGATTTATCTGAACGTAAATCTCTCTTCCACACAACCATGGCTGTTCTTGATGTTCCCTTGTACAATATAGGTGTAGTTGGCAATGATGCTTGGTCAACTGACCAAGCTTTAAGTCCAAGTTCATGACTTAAGACACCATATTCTAGAAACACTTAAAATTTGGAAAGTTCCGCTGACACTTGTTCCAGCTAGATGGGCTCCTACCATTTGGCCTCTTTGAAAATCTGAGAAGTCTGGCATTTAACAATTTTGAAAAAAATCCAAGACATACAAAACTTTAATAAATCTACCACATACTACAAGAATATTTACATGTATATATATATATATATATATATATATATATATATATGTAAACTGCTATCTATTATTATATTTTAATGCTTACGAAGCCTATTAAAAATAAGTCACTTTTATTCACAGGTATTTTTATTGTTTTGATAACCACTTATACAAAAGTATTATTATATAATTATTAGATTATGTATTTTATTTTGGGAGTTACAAAAACATCAGTAAAAATGACAAAATTTGAATTTAGATGTTGTGACTTGAAGCCAGAATTTAAAAAACAATGATTTATCTCATATTTTTAAGCTTTATATGTATTGGACCACATAAATATTTATGTTAACAATCTTTAAAATAATATTCTTCTTGTTAGACATTATTCCATAATTGATTGAAGGTTAAATTAAAATAAGGGTGCGTCCTTTTTTTATGCATCTAGACATCTGTCCTCACAAAAATTATATATTACAAGTTTTTCATGGAGGAGAATCTTATTTGATTTCCATTTCATTTGTTGTATATGCTTCCAGCACCGAAAACTCTAGGCGACATTATTTTTCCTGTGTTAATGCTATTGAAAATCGGGTGTGGCAATGAATCGAAGGCAAACAAATTCTTTGGATGGATATAAATTGAATTCCCACCTCTCTCAGGAAGAAAAATTTAACTTCTGGCCACTTACATCGATCACTCATGACATTCCGCATTGTTTTTTAAGTATTCACTCTATCCTGAATTTTCCCGACTGCTCGTATTTAAAAAATATTTGTATAAAGTTTCTTTTTATTACCTAAACACCACATATCTTGGTAATGGCATCAAGAAGATTTGACCATGACGCCAGTAAGAAAATGTAGGCGATTTTATATGCAGAAGAAAATGAAAACACAACAGTGGACAGACAATTTGATAGAAATGAAACAAATATACGTCGATGGCGTAAAGAAAGTGACTCAACATAGTCATTCACCGGATAAAAAGAAATAAGAAACCCTTAGTATATTATAATTTATAAATATCATTTGGTGGACTCTCTTTAAGAGAAACTGAGACGAAATAATTGGATTCAGGATATTTACGAATGGTATGGGTCAAGCTAGCTTCAACGGCTTCTCGTAAGCATTAATAAGTTATTTAAAGACTTTGTACAAAGAGAGAATGAAAACTGGTTTTATTTGGAAAACGACCCTTTAACTGCTTCCTAAAAAATCAAGGAGGAAAGTGCGTTGAAACTAACAGAATGGATAATTATTGCCTGGAAAAACGCTTCTAATAAATCTATAATGTATTATTTTGAAAAATGTCGCATAAAAAATGTACTGGAGGCACAGAAAATGACATCGTGTGACGAAATAGCGAAGCCGGCACTAGTTCAAAAATTACCTGTGGCAGTGAAAGTGATGAATCGTTTTCAAAACATATTACTGAAGGATATACACTCATGTATATATTTAAAAGGGTTTTTTTTTTATTCTGATAAAATAAATTAAATATTCACTTCTTATTGTATCTCATTTCTGGGATCCAAAGTAAAGATTACGGACGAAAACGTAGCCAAAATTCGGGATATGAATGAGTTCCTACACCCATCTATAATCAAACTGTTAATCAACACTACTACATTGAAGTACTAAGAAGACTTCGTGAAAAAATTGGGGGGGGGAGGCTAGAATTTGGGATTGATGGATCAATGTTGCACCAAGACAATGCATCCAGTCACATGGTCCTATCAGTCAAGCAGTTTCTGAACAGAAAAAACATTACTATGATAGAACAACATCCTAATTCACTCGATTTGAACCCATGAGGTATTTTTTAAAAAATTTTTGCAGTTAAATCTTGCTGAAAAGGAACCCATTTTACCTCAGGTGAATTGTTTCAGACAAGAACGGAAAATCTCTTGAAGAGACTTCCAAATACCTCGTTCTACAACTGTTACTAACAATGGCATCACTAAAAGCTGAAGAGTGTGAATACTGAAAGGGACTACTTTGATGATGTTGATGATACTGACACGGAGAACTGATTCTGAAAGTAGAATGCTTGATTGGACCAGTCTCGGTTTTTTGTGTATGTGTCACTCCTAGTAAACCAATGAATCGTAACAAGGTCATAGTTAATCCCCTTGCATATTTTGATATCAAATACCTGCTAAATATTAATGACTTGGGAAATAAAATCATTCCTCTCTCTGATGCAATATTAAAAGCAAACACTTTATGTATGTTGCACGAACAATACCGGAACCTGAATGGCTCACACTTGTAGAGTATACACTGATGGTTCTAAGATACAAGAAAACACTGTGGGGGGGGGCTGTACTCAACAAACTATTTTCCCAAAGTACTCCTGTGGGACATTTCATATCTACTTTTGACACAGAGATCCTTGCAATTTTCCCAAGTATGGGGAATCTCAAGATAAAGATCGATTGTTTCTCTAAAGCAGTTACTCTAGTCGATTCGAAAGAAGCCATCTAGGCTGTAGTAATAAATCATGATACAGGCACCCAGATTACTTCATAAATAAGGCAAAAGTTGAACTATCATTATAAATGCAACAAAACTGTCGTGTTTCAAAGGATCTTTTCACATGTGGCTATTGACGGTGACGAAAAGACAAACTTAATAGCCAAGAGAGGAACTCTTGAGTCGCTAGACACCAAACCTCTTCCTCCAGAGTCACTTAGAAAACATATTTTTACGAAATTGGTGTATACTCTTAAATCCGATCAGGCAGAAAAATTAACAGGCAAGTCTTGGGCTATTATTAAAGACACAAAGAAAACGTTTTGCCAAAAGCCCAGGAAAGAGGCTGTGGCAAATCTTAGACTGCAAAGAGGCCCTGATTGCTGGTACATCCTTAGTAAAATAGGCATTCTCCATCTAGTATATGCCAAATTTGTAATTCGTGTGTCATTTATGCAGAGCATATTCTTATATACCCAGAACTAGGCAAAGAGTCTCAAAACCATGAAGAGGTAAGCAAACTATACATGAATGCTAGAACTTTTATGAACTATTTGCCAATGCTATATCTCTTATGTTCGTTTTCTCATTGTTTAATTTTTAAACTTTTTCCTTTAATCTCATCTTAATTTGTCCTGGTTCTTACTGTAAATTTGTGTTCTTTTTTATTATTTATCATTGCTTTTGTGTGATACTGTAGCTAATTTATATCTTTGGATTGATTATTTCAATAAAAACATTTGTAACAACAACAACATATATAAGCATATGCTAAGTAATGGATGCTCTGACATCTTAGAGCTTCTGCACCATTCATGAAATGGTCTCAAATAGTCAGAAAAGCTTTCAAAAATTCCTCATGATACATAAAAGACACTATATAACCTCTGGAAAAAATCATTGAAAGTCGAACATATCATGCAAAAGAAGAAAAAAATTAATAAATAACTTCATGTCAAAAACACGATTTGGGAAATAATTCGTGTTAATTCAGAGCTTTAATGAAACACAATAATTGAAAAGATGAGAAATTAATTATTAATTTCTATTAGTGACATTCTATAAAAATTACTTTACATTAAAAGAAGTAACGAAATATGTTTTCCTATAGAAATTATTGGTTTTTATATTCGGAAAATAATGTAGTTTTATGTAAAAAAAAAACGTGTTATGTTTGAGAAAAATATATAAATAAAAAAAAATTGATTCATGTACAAAAATATTTGAAGCTAAAACGAGCTGTGGTTCAAGAAATCGATTTCATGAAAATTTTTAACACTATCTCTTAAAATTTATTGAACATTATCCCCACCTAATCTTACTTACGGCAAAATATTCTGTATGTTATTACCTATTGAATTCTTACTTAAGAAATAGTTTTCTTTTCTCGATTTATTCAGCTCTATTTTTTGTATTACTTTTTTGAGTTGTGGAGATAGATATCTTCGGCGTTCTTTGTTAGATGACATTGTTCTTTAGATTTTTAGATACCTGGGAGAATTGAATTCCACGTCGCAGGTTTTTTTTATGTTGTGCAACCTATTTTAGGTTTAAAATGAATTGTATTGAAAGTGTTGAAGCATCGGTATAAAATGAATTGATTTTTTTATCGTTGAATAAAAGTGAAAATACTATTTGACAAGGAATTCTTTCTAAAATGTCAAATCTTGATTCTGGCTCTTTCAATCGTCAGACACGAAAAATAATACTTCAGGCTGCTGGAATTTGTGAAAAGGAAATATTTTGTAATGAAAAGAGGCAATTTTTTAATCAGTACAATAGATTCGTATTTGTCAATGTTTTTGCATGGAAAAGTTTGTAAGTTTATGTTAACTGTTAAATTACTACGAACATTCTTTTTGCACACTAAATTTAATATAGCAAACCATTAATTTTCCTATTTTATTTTTAAATAATCTTTATAATTTTTTATATATTGCGTAATGTATGTGACAAATAATTTGCAAGTCATATTTTTTTTAACAAAGTTTATGTGCTGCTCTAAATTGGAAATAAAATTAAGAGCTTAGTGGCAATTTCGAATTTTAAAAAGAAATGCATCATTTCGAGAAATATTTTCTACAACTTCCATATCACGTCGTATATAACTTTTCCGCTATCTTGTTTCCGGGAAACAATTTATAAAGTATGGATTTTATAAAGTGACTGACTACTAAACTTGTTTCTTGCTTTTTTAAAGTCATGAAATAAATATTAAAAAAAATTATAATTAGTTTCTAGATTTTTTTCATCTAAATTTATATATAACTTTTTCCATAACGTTCATATTTATAATTATATATTACTTTTAATATTACATATATGAAGTTTAAGTCGTGTTTAATTCTTGTATTTAAAACAACTTTTCTCAAACTGTGGAACACGTTCCCTTGAGGGGGGGGGGGTTAATCATACAGAAAAGTTGAAAATAAAAGGATTATTTCAAAAATCATTAATTTACTGAAAGGAAGCAAAATAAAATACATTTTAATAATTAATTTACCAATACTAAGTTAAGAACAAGTTTAATAGTTACTAGGGACTCTCTCAAGAGCTTGTTATATGCAAAATTGTATTGGTAATTTACACTGTTTATAATGAAACACCTATTGTAAGTAAAACGTTAGAATACATGTTTATTGCATTCAGCATATTGTTATTTTTACAGAGGAGGGCGAAATGAAAAGTATGATTCACAATTGGGTCACAAGTGTTGAAACATTGAGAAGCACTGACTTAAATTCAATTTAAGGAAAAAATGTTAAAATTTATTGGAAACGTTTGCATGGTAATATGTGCAACCTTCGTTCACTTGATTTCATGTTGTGAGTAGATTGAGTATGTGTTCTTGATTCATAGTACAAATAGTAATCAAATTTAACTCGATAAGTAATCTATTATACAATTTCGTTAATCCGAAAGAAAAACAAAATGTAGTGTTTTTAAAATGTTTTTGAGTGTTTTTTTTTTTCCCACCATTCAGTGTAAAATAAAATGCTTCTAATTTATTTAGAATCGATTCCATAAAGGACTACATTTCCTTCTATCAGCCATTTAGCCTTTCTCTATGGTTTATTCTAATTTACGTTGGCACTGGAAAAAAGAAACGTGCTTAAACAGTGGCATGCTGAACGATAAAAGTGAATATAGGAATGGCACCACCTAATCATTTTTTTCTGACAAACCCCTTTAGGTATGTAAAAATCATGATGTATTTATTCGTGTCTGGCTGGAGACACCAAGGTTAACGCACATGTAGCCTGATTTCCTTTGACATCTTCTTGTGAGTCACTTAACTGGTGTGATGGTATGGGTAGTCACTAGGAACACAAAGCAAACACTTCTTGTTCATGTCGTTGGTAATCCAAATTGTTAGCCACACATTTCTCAGATCTTAACATAGAGGGCTGGGGCATATCTCTGAAGCGTCAGAAACACCACCTTTCAACAAGATAACGCAACACCGCTGAAGTTCTTTGTGTCTTGATTTACCTCGACGCAATTATTCAAGTGTTACCCTGTCCAGGATGTGGCTACTGAGAGAACCTGATCATGCGCCCTCTTTAACTTCTGTAATTGATGAAGTGAGGCATGGACTTGAAGCAGTAGGGATAGACTTGCATGCATCTGTTTTCCCAGCTCAGTTCCACTGAATGCGTAATTATGTTAGTCATTTTTTACTAAAGGTGGCAGTTGCGCTTACCGATTATCTTAAAAAAATATCAACGATTTCAGAAATGTTTCATTCAAAATAAATGCGTATTTTTGAAGGGTACATAACCACTGAACAATTAGAAAATCAATCCGTCGAATATATGAAGATATTCATTTTAAATCAAGTCGAAGGACTTATACAGAGAAAAAAAGTGAGTAGAAATACTAGACAATTAAATGATTACCTATAACCACACAAGAGTTTAGATAGACAAAAATTTGCAAAGAAATATTGATTTCCTTAACAAAGAGTGTAAAGCAGCGTTTCTCACAATATGGGGTGCATCCCCGCCCTAAGTGTGCAGCATTTAGAAAAAACGAAAACACAAAATTATTTTAAAAAAAATGATTCAGTGAAATGAAGCAAACTAAAATAAATTGTGAAATATAAAAAAAATTAACTTAAAATATTAATTACTTAAAAGTAACATTTACAAAATATTATACTTGCATTGATAATTTATATGGTTTATAATTACAGTCGTATTGTAAAATTACATTATTATTGTAAATAATGCACACTGTCATTTAATGAGGGTATGGAGTGATGAAAATTATGATTGAATATTGGATCGCCAAAATTTTAACTTTGAAAAGCATAAGTGTGTAGCACCTTTTTAAGCGTGATACTTTTATTGGACTGTTTTTATTACGTATCCTAGCGCTAAAGCCGTGTAACTAAATTATAATATTGTTTTTATTTTTATTTTATAATTATGCATCATTATGTGATTAGCACAATTATTCATCATTTTAAATTAAATTTAAAAAAAAACATTCCTAATGCAAAGAATATTTGCCGCAAATTACCAAATTAAATGATCTCAATTGTTTAAATACAACTAAATAGGGCAATAAATAAATAAGACGGATTAAATTTAATTGAAGACCGGGATATATATACATATAAAAGTAATAAAGCAAATCGATTTCTCAGCGAGACATATTTCAAGTTTTGTAAATTTTTGCGAGAAGATTTAATTTCTAAATTTAAAATAATATTGTTAGAGTTTACATATATTTTATTTAATTGTGATTTCCTTGCATAATTCCTTAAAATATTCCATATCGTAAAACATTAGGAATTTGTAATAAGATTCAATACATTACATTTTTTCTTAACTTGTTTTAATATGAAAAATGGGAGCTACAAATGAGAATCAATATGATAATCTTATTTTTAATGTAACATTGAATATTTCATTTTAAAAATTAGAATCGTATATAAATAGTATTTTTATATTTGACTTTTTTTCCTATGTAATAAGTAAAACTTGCGTATAAATAAATTAATCAATGAGACGAGAATTCAGAAAAAGTAACTCTTAGGTGTGACATAAAAAAAAGAGATTAAGTGTGCAGCTTAAAAATTGAGTGGAGTTGGCAACAACTGCTTTTATAACGTCATCCAAAAATCTTCCTCTGTCGATGGACCAGCTTTGTCTTAGCCAATCACGCCAGTTGGTAGTACTGCGTCATCGTGTAAACACGTTCAATTGCATTCTGCCGGAGAAAAGTCGAGAATTAACATCAAGTTTCTTGTGAAACTTAAGAAATCAGTCACGAAAAAATTTCAAATATTATCGGAAGCTTATGGATATAAAATTTTGTCTCGTGAGCATGCGGTTGAATGGCATAAGCGCCTTTCAAAGGGAAGGGACAATGTGGATAAATGTCCTGGGTACCCAAGGTAAGCGATTGGAGACTAAAACATAGCCAAAAGTCATGATATGAGTAGGTTCCTACTCATGTTAGTGGTCAGACTGTTAATAAATGATACTACAATGAACAACTAAAAATATAAATACGTAAGCATACACATATGTATAGGCGGAGCCAGTTGAAAAATGGGCTTTATAAGCGCGTCTAAGTTAAGACGTATTTCGTTCGAAAGCACACTTTGGCTAATTTCTTGATGTTATTTTGAAGCAGTTGGTTCAATTCAAACTGTAATAGTAATGAAACTCATAAAAGCGTGTTAAAAATGAGTAAACACGAACGTTTAGATGATGGAAGGATGTGGTGAATTATTGGGAGGCTAGAAACAGGTCAATTTCAAGCCCAGATTTGTTAAGAGTTCGATTTAACACCTAGCATCGTGTGTAACTTATGGAATCAGTTCCAGGACACTGATCTATGGAGAGAAAGCCTGGGCAAGGTCGTTTAGACCAGAAAGATCGCCTATTGTCGATTATAGTGAGGCGTAACAGAGGGCTACAGCTTCTCAGCTCTCTCGTTACTTGTATGCAGCCACAGGAACCCGTGGATCAAGGGTGACTGTATCAAAAAGTCTTCATGAGAGAGGGTTGTTTGCCAGAAGACCTACTATTTGCATCCCGCTCATGTCTACAAACAATTAGAGTCCATTTTGCATGGTGCATAAAACATAGAGATTGGAGTATGGATCAATGGGCGAATGTTCTGTTCAACAATGAGTTCTGTTTTAGCCTAAAGACCAATTCTCACTATACGTTCATATGGAGTGAACCAGGGACCCACTACCTACCCTCCAATGTCCGAAAAATTGACAATTAGGTTGAAGGAAATTTAATGGTCTGGGCTGGCATCATGTTAGATGGCCGTACACCTCTCCAAGTCTTTCAAATAAGCTCTGTGACTGGTGCTGAGGTATGGGGATGAGTTTGGGAGCCCTATGTTCACCTCTTTGGGGTGCATGTGGCCCCAAGTTCATTTTAATGGACAATAACGCAAAGCCACATAGAGCTCTTCTGTTTGACGAATTTCTAGAGAGTTCGGATATTTGCCGTATGGATTGGTCAGCTAGTTCTCCTTACCTCAACCCAGAGGAGCATATCCGGGATGCTCTTGGGAGTGGTATTACGACTCGTTACTCCCCTCCGAGAACAAGCCAGGAAATTAAAACAGCGTTGCTGAACGAGCGTGACGAATTGCAACAAGAACTGATAAACTGCCTTATTTTAAGTATGACATCACGCTGCGAGGCCTGTATAGTTGGAAAAGGGGCCCATACCCCCTATTAACTCTATTCTTGTGTTTATTATGCAACCGCTATTTCATACATTACAACAAGTGTTACACATGATCATGCATGTGTATTGTAATTGTTGAATGGTTATCTGTTTTGTATTGTATCAATGCATGTACGTATCACATTTCATTAAAATATATGTCCAGTAGTTCTAGAGATATTCGATGATGTCTGCAAATTTTCTTAATATCTTACACCATAGTATATTGATTTTTGCGAAGAACACCAAATAATAACTACAAATTTTTAAGTCGTCAAACAATTTAAGAATTTTAATCGATTCCATTTTTATAAGTATCTTTAAAGGATATTTACACACACATACATGCTATATAAATAGCCAAAATTCTATTTTTTAAGCTTTTTTAAAATTTAATACTACTTTATAATTGAATTCAATGGTAAAAAGTCATGTGGAGAAATGAATTTTTTTTAAAAAAATGAACAAATAATTAACAGTTATACCAAAAGAGTTATATGATTTTAGATAAGCTTTTCGCATACATTTCTGCCACGCAGTGACCTGTGGCACCAAAGAACAATGCCTATGTGATCGCGTTTGCACCTCACTTGTTCCCTGAGGCGTGTAGCGTAAAGGCGTTTTGAATCATCGTAGCTTAGCCACTCCTTGTTTTTTCTTAATTTTTTTGTTTAACAATCATTAATATAGCCAATTCATTATTCCCTAGACAATGCCACAAGATGACGGATAGTTGGAAGACTCGAGGCGAGCCAATTACATTCTACCTGTTGCAGAAACCTCTGGGTTTCATGAAATGTAGTGTCCCCTCTATGGATCCAATTAACAAGGACAGGAACGGTTTCCGTCTACCTGGCCAAGGCCTCAAGATAATAAAACGGCGGTTCAAGACTGTTATTTGGGACTTCTTGCTAAAAGGGATAGGTCCACAGAGATGCAATAAAACTGACTCATGTCCTATTTATAGCCACAAGAGCATCCAATTCACGTATAACAGTCGTCCAGCGATTTATTGCTGGCTGCCTGTGTACAAGGTGTCCTGTAGTGTGCATCCTTTTGGCTGTGAACCACAAAACGGAAGGTATAGCCTAGTGTCGAGAATACTTGTCATGGACAGAGAATGATTAGGGACGGTTTTTCTTCAGTGATGAGTCATGATTCAGTCTGGATAGTGACTCGAGACGTTTTCTCATCTGGAGAGAACCCTTCAGATATCAGTTCCTAAACTTGTCGAAAAGTACCACTAGATTGAAGTTGTCTCGTGGTCTGTGCCGACATCATGACAGACGGGTATACCGATCTTCGTGTGTTCGATAGAAATACTCTGACAGGTCACCGGTACAGGGATGATATAATAGCAACCTATGGCAGACTTTTCTGTAGAGCACATGAACCAAATTTCATCTCTATGTATGATAACTCATACAGGGCTCAGTTGGTGGACAGATACCTCCAACTGGTGGATATTCAACAGTTGGAGTTGGGTGCAATGTCCCCGATCATAATCTCATCGAACACATAAGAGACATCCTTGAATGCTCAATTGCAACTCAAAGACCATCTCCAATAACCATCGATGAGATAAAGAGGGCCTTGCTGCAAGTGAGGGGGTGATTGTCTCAGGGGTTTATAAGGACCCAGGAAAAAAGTATGTTGTCTAGAGTTGTATAGTTGTTAGAAGGGGCCCATACACGCTATGACATATTTTTCTCTGTCTGACCGGGTGTCTGTCAGCTTCTGTGTTGGACGTGACGAGTTTCCTTATTTAGGTGCAGTCTGTGCCCATTTTTACTTTCACCATACATTGTTTTATATCTGATGACATTTTGGTCAGGTTTAGGTTTATTTGCTTTATTAAATTTGTTTTTTTTATTGCAAAAAGAAAATTCTTTCAATTGCTTTCACTGGAATAAATAAATTAAAAAAAGAATCTTAGAAAGCCTGATGATAAATATCTATTGAAAATTAGGAAAGATAGCTTGAAATTCGAACAATTAACTATTAATTCATACTATGAGAAATTTACTTTAATAATGGGTTCTCTAGAATAATTATACATTAATTTATGGAAATTATACATTAAAAGAGAGCATTTTTAAATATTCAAAAACAATGAAGGTTTGCGGGAATTTAAATTCGAATTAAATACTTACAATAAAATACTCTTGAAACTCCTAATAAGGTTTCAAAATAAACGCTAAGATAATATAAGTCCATTGTGTAATAACTTGAAAATTAATTCATTTTAAAATAAAATTTTCATTAAGTTTAATATACTTTGGAAAAATTAAGAGTATTAGCTATTGTCTAAGACAACTTATTCATAAAAGAATTTATGTAGAACATATTAAACAATTAGATTCTTTTACTTGCTTAACATTATTTACCATCAAATGAAAGGACGAAAGCTCAAATACATAAGCTAAATTTTCTGGACTCAATTTCCAAATTCAAGCAGTTACTTTCTTTTCATTAGATAAAAGTGTAAACATTATCCTGTGTCTTGCAAATAAGTGGAACAACAATGTACGACCGGTTGTAAATAAGCAACAATAGTTTATGCATGTTGGCTGCTTACAACTCGATTCTTGCTCGTTCACGTATATCGTATTGAAACTTGTTAAGTAATTCAATCTGTATTCATTTATAATTCTATTATCATTTAACAACTTGTGTAAGGTTTTAAATTATCTGTTGATTATCTCTTTCCTTAAAAATTAACTACAATTTTAATATGAGGTTTTAGGATTTTATAAAGATAGATATAAGTTCTGCTATTACTTGTCTGTGCACTTTCGCATATATACGAGTATTCATTTAAAACAATTTTATAATTCGAAACAGATACATTAAATTAATTATGGGATCATTTTATTTTTAAATATAGACTATTATTTAAACATGATTAAATTATACCTATCAGAAAGAAGAATAATGGAAAGTATGCTCTAAATATTATAGTAAAACTACGAATCTCGTAAAATAACAAATACAAAGTTTCCTTAAATGCATTAATAATCGTTTAAAGTCATCTCAAAACTACTGTGAACAATTTTAAACATAGCCTTTATAGATTTTTGATGTGTTACTGCAATTTACTTTATTCGAAAAATGTACTATAACTAATGCAAATACCACTTTGAGAGAAATGTTTCTATGTTTGTATTGAACCCTGAAAGCTTTCAAACTATCTACATAGATAACACAAAACTTTTTGACTAATAGACATTGTTTGCTGTTGTAGCAGTAATCTAGATATTCTTAACATTCCTAATCTGATAAGAAACGGAAGAAACGTTAGTTGCATTTGTTCGATTATTTGATTACCCCTTTCGTAATCTTTGGCGCTGAGGAACAACTTCTGACTACTAATTCCATTGGTTTTTCTTTAGATTTGCCTCTTAAATTAGATTTTCCACAAACCATTATAGATAAGAATTTAACTTTGAAAAGAACACTAAATACTATTTGGAAGTGTAATAAGTTACTTAAAAGCTGTACGCGTTTGAATAGTTACCAGAAGAAAATATTTTACAATCAAAAAGAATTTCAAAACTATCGAATCTGCGTTTTAATTTGCTTTCTTATCTGGTTTGTTTAAACTAACGTAATTCTTCTGTGAATTTTTTTTAATGTTCTTAGTTTCATTAGTAATCATACCATTAGTAAATAAAACAAGTCTATTTCAAGTTAGTGTTTAATTATAGTAAGATTAAATATTTTTTATAATTCTTGATTAAGTCAAATATGAAAATTAGATAAAAAAAAAAGATTAAACTGATCATAGTCATATGGCTTGTTTTCAGAAAGGGCATTGAATGTTTTTGTGTCGACATCTCCTATGTAGTTCGAATATTTCAGGTTGTGAAACTTTTCTGATCAATTAAAAATCCTCAACATCCCGTCAACCTCCATCTTACCAGCAGAGCCAGAATAATTTTTTCTACATGAAATCTTATGCGCTCTTTGCCATTTATTGTACTTGATACCAAACTTTACCCTTTTATAACTGTCGCATCCTTTGCAAAATGAGGACAACACTTCCCTATCCAAAACCTTGCGTGTTTCGGCCCCTATTAGAGTACATACTCCAATCAACGATGAATGTCCTCTCGTCTTCCAGGTCATCGTTCCCATCACCACTTACCGTTAAAATGTTATCAGGTGACGAAGAATTTTCTTCGACAGCTGCCCTGTTCATGCATTCTTCGGCGACTTCCTTCATAACAAGTGAAAGTTTATAATTAATAGCATCATATGATTTTTGTTCAACAGGATTAGGAAGACTCATTACAGTACAAAAGGTTTTTAATTACTAGACCTTGACCTATGCATCTCATTGCTAAAATAGATCTTCTGTTAATTTCTGGAGCATTATTTTTTTATTCCCAGTGTTTTCACAGCTTGAAAAAGTACAAATACTCCCACAGTTTTTACAATGTATTTCAAAATTCGAACATAAACCACGAGTGGATTTTTCATTAATTGTTAATGGTTTATGACATTTTAAACAGCATGATACTGACAAAATAGAGCTAAAGGTTGAAATAAAATCAAAAATACGATATGCTTTGAAGTTTTCACTTACCTTAACAAGATTTGACTTTAATGAAGCTTGAATTCCAGAAAGTTTTTTACTTGAAGCATTTTTCATTTCTGCACACTTACTTGTATTTTTCATTTCTGCACACTTCCTCCTATCTTTCAGGACTTCAACATGTGAGTAACTTACCTTTAAATATTTATTTACTCTAAATCTTCTTTTCTTGGGACGATTGCCCAATAATCTTTTCAGAGTATCCATTAATCAATTTCCATTTGTATAAAACAACAAATATCTTCGATTTAGAAAAGTGTTTTAAAAAAACGTGTGCTAAAGTAAACACAACAGAATCAAAACACAGCAGAATGAATTTGCTGAGTTGCAGTCTTTCTTCTGATCAACTCAAGCGCTTAAAATATTTCATGAGTCTTATTAAAAACAGAAAAATGAAGCTAGGGCATAAATCAAAAATAAGTGAGCGTGGCACGTGTCCATTTAAAAGTTGTTATGACTAAATTGCTGTTTGCAATTTTTTGAATAACTTTCAAAGTTTTTAGAGTATTGTCACGTGGTTAATATCAAAATGTTAAGAAACACATGAAGAACAACATATACTTTTTTCGAAAATTCGAAAAAAAAGAGTTAACATACCTGAGACCCCTTAAACAAAAGGTAAAGAGCAAAAAAGATGCTATATGTTTGACATAATTAATAAAAATTGCGATTTTTACTCCCTGGAGCAAATTTCAAAAAATAACCTATTTACAAAAAACAGTATAACATGGTTAGCATGATGGTTAATACGAAGTATGTCTCCCGGACGATGCAATACAGGACTTACAACACCTACGCATGTTTAGTATAAAATTATTAATCTGATCTTGGGGAATATTACATCACTCATCAAGCAATGCCCTCCAAAGTTCCGGTAGAGAGGTGGGAGTGGGTTGACGGGCTGCAATTCGTCGGCCCAGCATATCCCACACATGCTCTATTGGATTCAAGTCCGGTGAGTATGCTGGCCAATCCATATGGGTGATATCCTCCGATTGAAGGCATTTGTCTACAATATTTGCACGGTAAGAACGGGCGTTGTCATCCATAAACAGAAATTCAGCACCCATGGCGCCCCGAAACAAACGTACATGTTGTTCCAGAATAACATCCCGATAGATGTGGCCTGTCATCTTTGCACTCTGAACATGCAGGTCAGTTCTGGAACCAAGAATAATTCCTCCTAAAAAGAGCCATCCTGCACCACCGTAACGGTGTCGTTTAATGGTGTTCTCTTGGTGGTAAAGGGTACCTGGCACTCTCCATATGAAAGTCCGGCTAGAATCAGACTGCAAACTAAACCTGGACTCGTCAGAAAACATCACACAAGACCACTGTTGCGGTGTCCACAATGCATGCTCTCTACTCCAGGTTAATCGCAGGCGACAATGAGTTGCGGTAAGGGGAACACATCTGACAGGCCTACGAGCATATAGACCAATGTGCCCTTATCGTCTGTACACGGTCTGCCTTGAAACTGTAGTACCGGTAGCTGAAGAGAGCTGACGAGACAGGTCTGATGCTATGCTCTGTCTGTTTCTTTTGGCAGTAACTGCCAAATACCGGCCCTCATTCGGCGTTGTAACTTGGAGGCGACCTGTGCTGTAACATCTACTCACATTACCATCATCTTGGAATCGTTTCCAAAGCCTGGAGATGACACTCTAGGCGATTCCAAGTTCCTCGGATAATTTGAGCTATTTACGTTCACATTCCAGTCGTCTGATAATTCTACCGCGTAAAAAATCTTCCAAATGCTTCCTTTGTGCCATAACTATGCGGTTATTGCACTGAAAGGCTTTTAAAGCGCTTGTGAACAATTTTACTTCTTTGCCACCATTCATTATATACACCTCTCTTACACTGTCGTCATTGTGACGTACTATCCGCGCCATCTGGTGGTTTCCTGTAATTTGCATATTCTTCTTGAAGATGTGTGTGATAATTCTACAGGTGAAATTTTTATTGAAGATTTCAATTTCTGTGTGATTCTGAATTATCCGTAATTTATGGACATGAGTGTAGTATAATATCAAGATATCTGTATTATATTATTGATACTTAATCTAAAATATTTTAAGAATTATTAGTAAGAGAAAATACTTTTAAGAAGAAGATACGAGTTTACATCGTTATTTGTTAGAGATAATTTGTTCTTTTTACGGTAATGGATTACTTTCGAAGCTACTAAAACACTATATACAAGGTATATTCATTTAATTATGTCAGGTTATATATAACTTCTTTCCATACTTTCATAATCCAATATTTCTAGACTTTAAAACAGCGTTTCTCAAACTGTGGGGTGCACCACCCTAAGAGGGCGTGATAACTCAACGAGGGAGGCACGAGTGTATTGAAAAATCGAAACCAAAAGATTAATTTAAAGAAATTATTAATTGACTGAAAGTAAACAAACAAAATATATTCTGACATAGTAAAAAATAAAACAAACTTTTATACTGGGATAATACACTTATAAATGTTTCAGTACTGCACAAAATGTATTTTATAATTAATTTAGCTATACTAAATTAAAAACAAGTTTAATAATTACCAGTGATCCCAAGGGCTTGTTATATATAAAATTATTACAATAATTAACACTTATCTTGATGGTCTCTGTACAGTTTATAATTAATCCCTTAACTACAGAATAAAAGTTACGCGGTTCATTCCCCAATGTAACCCTTTTCCACGTAAGAACGTGAATGTGATATATTGGTGGTGAGGGGAGAAAAATAATAAATAAAAAATAATTTGGAATAAGTACATCCTTCGTAAACACTGTCTAGGTTCTTCTATTGCATTCCAAAGCCTTCGGAATAATTTTATGGATAGCAATGTACAGAAAAAGTCATACTTCGAAAAGACGTATATATACGCCCGGGGCAAATTAACGCTTGGGCTGAGTGAGACATATATACGCCGGTGGCACTTAAGAGGTTAACGTTATATTGTAGCTTCAGGGTCAAACTATAGTATTATTGAATTCAATATATCGTTATTCTGAGGGGGAGGGATGCGATGAAAATTATGATTGAATATTGTGTCGCCTTTATTGAAAGTTGGAGAAATATTGTTTTAAAAGATAAGAGCATTTCAGGTGTACTTTTCAAGTCTTTTCGGTAAAAAAACGATGCGTGTTATGCGACGAATATGGGTACATTAAAAAAATATTATAGAATATAATATCATATTGACATGTCACGCATTAGCCATTTCTTTTAAATGATGCGTGTTTTGAGCAATAAAGAAAATTCTTTGGCTATTCAGAACAAATATATAGAAATCAAATAGTTTTAATTTTTTTTTTTTGAAAATTTAACTTGCTTTTTGACATAAAATAATAACAATTTCCTAAGCTATAAAATCGCTTTATTTTTATTGAAAAAAAAATGTCTTACATGAAATAAAATTGGACCTTTTGATTCAATTTTAAGCACAATATTTCCTCGTTTTTGTACAAGTACTTTTTGAGTGAAACAAAAATAATTAATCCTATGAATTGGGGAATTTAATTTGTACGAAACAAAATATCTAATGAGTAATGAAAATAATAATATATTGAAAAAAATATTCAAAATTAGTCTCAACTGATCAGTTTTCTTTTTAGAAGATCCAGCAATCAATTAATACTTATACTATTTTTTGCAAATTGAATATTATATATATAAAATCTTAAAGAACACTATACATTGAATTTGAGCTAAACATAGATATAAATTTAAATTTGTCAGTCGTTTAAATTTTCTCATTGATTATTTATATCAAGCCAGTAGCTTTATATAAAAAAATATTATCAGCAAGCTCTCCGTGCTTGCTTGCACAGTACCTCGGGAAACTCAATTAATGCAAACCCTGCGGCTTGCATTTCCTATGGCAAATTTCATGGACTTATTGAAATGATTAGACACTTCTACATTTATTATCAAGGGCAAATGCTTTGGAAATGATGTGTTGATTGTTTTTATATATATATCGTTAATACAGCCTTGGGCTGTGTTAAGAAAGATTGGAGTGTTTATCATCAGATTCATAATAAACTTACAATTTCCACATTAGTCTTGTTTGAGATTGAATTCCTTATTTTAGAATATTACAATGGTATACAAATCAAACAAGGCGGTTTTCAGTGTAATCTAATGAATATGCTGTAGTAAATTGCGTGTTTCTATCTGAAGTCAGATTCCATATTTAAATAATTTAATCTACGGAAAATTTCACATGAATCAAAACCATACTTTCAATACCATAACATAAATAAAAAAATTAGTTGCATTTAATAATAAACATTATAATAGAAAAAACGGACAATTAATAACCAATGGAATTATCATACCTTATTACAATAAAATACAAAAAACTAATATTACATTTTCTCTTTACACTAGAATTGTTTAATTTAAATAACCTTCAGTTTTAATTAATTAGTTCACGAAAAATATACAATTTTACCACTTTCTACGTAATTATTTTATTTTAATGCATTATTTTGTATGCGAAAATAAATTCCTGGTTACTAATGAGCAAATTTACATGGATTATGGTAGTTGGAACTCGTGACCTGTTTAGGCTTTAATCTTTAGCAAGATTCACATTACATGATTAAATTTTTTTTTGTTCTGGTATTTTCTTGCAAGAAAACGGTATAAATAAAAACATTTATTTGCAAAATAGGATTTAACCCGTGGTCACTCGCGCCTGGTTTTGCTACTGTCGTTACTCGCGGGGTGTAGAGAACACCGCAAAATTTTAACACGTGTATTTAAATATGAAAAAAAAAATTTAGTCAATTATGATCCATTTTTATAAAGTACAAGTTTTTTTCTTTTTGTAATATACAAATAAAATTATTAAATTTATTGCATAAAAATGAGACTAACATTAATTTAAACTTAACCTACAAAATTTTCATTTTAAAGTACATTGATTTTATGTTATTGCCGGGGTTTAGAGAACACCCCGCGCGAGTGGTCGCGGGTTAAGATGGAATAAAAGTTTTGAAAGTATAATGAATGTTTAATTTTTTAAGGGAAAAACACACACACACTGGGGGTCATTTCACAGGAGAATTATATGCAGATATTAACAAAACTGGTAGGATGAGTACGATATGATTATTTAGGATCCATAAATGTGGTTGAATTTTAAGGAAAAAGTTCAGGGATTCCAACTATACAACAAGCGTAAAAGGAACTTCCTGACTGGTTAAAAGAAATAAAAATACTCTTTTTAGAACTGCACCGGTTGCTTAGAGGTAGCGAGCCCGCTTCGTATGCTTTCGGGTTCGACCCCGGCTGGAGTCGATAGATTTCCTGGAAGCGATAATCATTAGCAAGCATGGCGTATGATTATGTGGCATGTACAAGATCCCTTGAATTTCAATTTGGGGACCACGTCAAAAGTAATTGATACTTAGCATCCGACAACAGCTTGGAACTTTTTTTTAAAAAAAAAATCATTTCAAGCGCACAAATTTGGTTAAGTGGATGGCAATCACACACAGTGGTGCCATCATGATATGGCTCTGAATTTGGAAACTTCCCTTGTGGTTGCAAAGGTTGAATTGCTAAGAAATGCAGGGGGGGAAATTGCAACTATTTTTGTGATTTGATGGAAAACTGGGGAAAAAAATACTTTTAATGTATTGAATAACACATTAGTTTAAATAAACAATTTACACAAATTTAAATTAGATTAATGTATATTTTGAGTTTGTGGAAATTTAAGTTGGGTTCATATAAATTTCAATACTTAAGATAGTAAGAAAGTCATATAAATAGCGCCCAAGCTCCATCTTGTCAAATTCCCAATTGGAAGTACATAAGAAATCTGAACCTCTGCGATTCATATTTTGCGAAATAAATACAGTGAATAACGATGAATGAATGATGATGCATTAAGGCTCATGTAAGCATTGTGGTGCTATTCTGCATTCCTGTACGTGATAGACTGGATTGACACCAAATGCCAGATTGGACATATGGCTCCAGTTTCCTGGCCGTCATGATCGCAAGATCTCACACCGTTGAACAGTTTTTCCCAATGGGACAATTTCAAGGAATTGGTTCATGGAGACGTGGTGACAAGACAAATGAATTTAGTTGCTCGTTTGCATGTTGCGTATACTTCGGTAGACACCGCGCTTCTACAACGTATGTAGTCATTTATTCCACGGCGTCCTCAAGCTGACCTCTATATACATGGAGGACAATTTTAACTCTTGTTTTTACAAATATTTTTAAATACTACTTTTGATTTGTCTAATGCGGTGTTTTTTTCCTAAATTTCTCTGTCTCTCTCAGCTGGGACATCATACTTTATTTTTCATATTTTTTTCGTAATCTGTGAATCGTAAAGATACAGTTGTTTATGCACTTTTATGTTCTCCAAATGAGGATTCTGACTGCTCAGTTTTCGGATGCTATTTCTGGAAACTCTCTGCATATGCTTTAGGATATTTGCTGGGGTTTATATCTCCTCAATTTTTCTGTTAATAATAAAGAATATATTGAAATTTAGTATCAGATACCAAAAATCATTTCTATTCCAATAATGATATGAATAATTTGATCAAATAACCTATAATGACAGCGATAAAATAAACTGTTTGTATGAGTATGAATGTGTGGTATAAGGGATGCATGGCACAATTATAGAAATGTCTTTTAAGTATGAAACACGGTACGTTAAAATTACAACAAATTATGGTGCACAACTCGAAGCAATTGCTTCTAAATAAATTTAAATATGTTTATCATTCAACTTTGAGGTGTTATTTTGGAATTTTTGTGGCTTAAATCTTAAGGCGATATGGTACCTTAAAAATTATTTAACTACCGAAATTTATTTTATTGGCTTAATTGTTACCTCGAATCTTCATAAACATGCCTGCAAAATTTCAAAGCTTTACCTGCATTTTTTAAATCAAGTTATGGAGCAATATTTGATGCTTGACAGTAACTACCACGCCCAAATTTTAGATTATCTGCTAGAAAAGAGTGATAAAAATGAATAAATTATTTTTTTACTGCCCGTAAATGAAACTTACATTATATATGCAGTAACAAATCCTTTCAAGAAAGAATTGTGCAACTTATGCAAAAAATCTAGTTTGTGAATTGTTTATTGGAAGTGCCAATTGATTTGGTCAAGATTAAAAAATTGTAAGTGCTTTTTTTGATATTATTATGAATGAAATTATAACTTCAAAACGGATTGTCCCAAAGCACAAATACTAAATCTCATTTTGATAAATCATATAATTAAAAATCTAATTCGCAAGAATAGAAAAACCCTCCCATTTTTATATATTTGTTTTTGGTGATATATATATATATATATCCCATGTTAGAGAAATTCAACACTTTTATTACTAAAATATTTTAAGAAATTTATTTAAGCAAATGCACATATGCAGTTCTTAGATTTTGATATATTTTACCAATAAATTGTTATTTGATTTTGCTTTCATTCGTGTACAATATTTAACATGGGAAGGCTTTTAAAATCATGGAAATAAGAAATAAATGTATAAACATCTTTTGTACATGTGCATTAGCTCTGAGCACGTAATTAGCTCTGAAATATGTGTAGTTATGTTTTTATAATTATTAAGATAAAGTTTTATGAAGTATTGATCTTTCATTCGTTTTCTTCTATAAATTGATTATGGCAGTATACTGTTTAATTGTTCTATATTTGTGCAATATTTTATGGTAAGCAGTTTTAAGTAAGCTAATTAACATTTCATAAAAGTTGCAGACTATTCGATGAATATCATATCATGCTATTCATGGAATGAAAACTTCAAACTCATATTTCTCCATGTTGAATTTTTGTACGTATACTATTATTCATAATCTTAAGGCGTTTTTGATAATTGGAGTATGGGTTTGAAATTTTTTATACATGTTTTGTAAAATTGTACATGGAATTAGCTCTAGCGTGCTTAATACTTTTTGTAAGAAATTTCAAAATCAAAATTAATGCTTTTTTAAGAATTTTTGGAAGATTCACTGTAAAAAATTAATAAAAAATTAAAGAGCAGCAGCAGAAAAAAACCATGCAGATTTTTATTTAGTATATTATAAGGTATTTGGGAAAAATTTTGAAAAAAATGAGACAGGTTTAAAAAAGCCTTAGAAAATTAAAAACGTTTTAAAAAGTTCAAAAAATTTAAATTTTACAAACATTTTGCTGCAAATTAAAAAAAATTTGTATTGAATTATTATTAAATATTAACCTTTATAAAATACAATTAAAATCAAATATCAAATATTCAAAATAAAAAAAATTGTTAAGATGGTACCATATCATCTTAATACCACAAGATTTCGATTTCTCTCATTATCTTAGAGCCGTAAGTCTTTCTTCTGGAGTTTGTTTTAAATTTTAAAGCAAAGCATTACTTTAATTTATTTTGCGAATGTATTTCAATCAAGAAGTCCATCATTTCAAGCGATGATACAATATATGAGATTACAAACCGTAAAATATGTAGAAAAAGTATTTGGTTGTTATTTAAAAAAAGAATGGGGATTACAAACTCAATTAAGGAATTATATTTAATTTTTTAAATCAATTGGTATTTTAACCTATTTTCTCCCTGCGAACGCAATTTATCAATTCTCTCGATGTGGATATTTTTTCTACTTTCTGAATCCATGTTTGGTGCTTCCAGTTTTGTGTAGTTTCTCACAAAGATCTTTCTATTAATCACTATTATTAATATTTCACTTTTGCTAACTGGATTTCTGAGACATTTTTTTTATAAAAATATAAATTAACAAAAAACGAATACTCTACTTAGATGTCTTATAAGGAAAAAAATTAAAAGCATTTTTCATAGGTTCTTGTTTCTTTTATTTGAAATATATACTGATTGTCATCTTCAAAATTTAATTGTTATGTATATGTATTAAATATTACACATTATACATTCACACACGTACTTACACACGCACATATATATATATATATATATATACTAGCTGACCCGGTCCAGCGTTGCACGGGCTTTTACCGAGGGTATAACTTAATCCCTATGTTAATTTCCTTATTTCTTTCTGACGCCAGCACTTTAGTGTGGGTGTGACGCGTACGATGTGAGTGTATGGCCCGTGAGTGCGTGTCATGGCTTTCTCGTTTAACATTTTCCCTTCTCTTCACAAAATCAGCACTTTCAATATTATTTCTCGAAATTACTTTTACTTCTTTGTTTCTTTCCTCTCCGCTTAGCCCGGGGTTGCACGGGCTTTTACCGAATGAATAACTTAATCCCCATGGGAATTTCTTGTTTCCCTCAGGACGATAGCACTTATGTGTGTGTATGCGCGATGTGAGTGATTTCTTTAACTATGACATTAAAACTTTTTCGAAATTTGTTCTTGCGTTGGTGTGGTGTGATACTTAGGAGAGGTGGGTAAAATCTTAGGTGTCGGTCCTCGTCACTTGACGATGGTTGAAAATTTCGAGGTCCATTGCTAAAAACCCTCGAATAGGCGAACAATGCGGATTTATAAATCACACACTCACTTTTCAATTCTTTCGTTGCAATTTTTTAGTCCCCGGAAACGAAAATGTAGCCTGTTTAAAAATAGTTGCACGTTAAAAAAAGACATAAAAGTAGAAATTTTTCAAATTACAAAATTTTACTACTATTTTAAATCTTAAAGTAAAATTGTGTGGATATTTTGAAATGTTCGACACACGGGAAAAAAGTTTCATGCAATTATCTTTCTTAAAGAAGAAATTATTAAATTATTGTTTTAAGTATTTTGTTAAAATTTGTTCAAAAAAGTATTTGGCTTTTTATCTCTTAAATCACTGATTTTAAAAGTTTTAAAAATCATTTTTATTTAAACGCAACGATTTTGATTCATTTTAGAAAAAAATCTTAAAATATGCAAACTATTATTGATTTGTAAAAAAAAAAAAGTTTTTTTTTTTTAAATTCTTAAAAAGAAAAGATAGTTTCGGCATTTTATTTTTTTAATCACTGATTCTAAATGTTCAATGAATTTTTTAAAAATCATTTTCATTTAAATTCATTTATATTTATTCATTTTAGATGAAATCATTATATACAAAAAAAATTAATTAATTATTTTATACTAATATTGATTAAATATATTCATTTAGCAATTAATTGTGCCAAGCCAATTTAGTGATTTTTGATATATTAATAACACGCAATTAATAATGAAGAATTTTTAATTTGAGCATAGCTTTTATTTTTTTCTAAGGAAGTTATGCTTATTTAACTGAATAATTCAAAAAAAAAAATTCGAAATGGGCAAATTTTGCGTTTTTATTATTAAATTATATGTCAAAAAAAGATTTATACATTAGACATTATTTCAAAGTAAACTATAAGTTTTATGAAAGAGAACAAAAATTTTGATACTAATAAATATTTTAAATGAGTCTCAGAAATGTATTGAATACATTTTGTCATTTTAATATAACATCTATAATGATTTAATTTTGAAAATTATGCAAAGAATAAAGACGAAAATTGAGGCAAAAATAACTTTTTTACTCGCCAAATTTACTGATTTCCCCCTGTTTAAGGCAGAACTTTTTAGTGTAACCCTTGAGTTAGATGCGGTCGACGGTTACACAGTTCAAAGGTCTTTGACGCAAAACTATTTTTCGACTCCAAGGTTTGGCTAACTGTAAAATCACGTATTTTTTTATTAATTTTTTTAAATTTAGGGCATAATTTTTAAGTTAATGCTTTCAAACTTCACAAATTAATTGAAAAAATAAAGTACTTTTAAATAAAAAAAAATGTACAAAAAATACTGTTTAAACTATTTTTCGCAAAAACGGTTTTTTACGAAAATCACAAAATGTTTTTTAAAATCCGTTATTTTTGCGCGCTTTTTTCAATCTTCGTACAGATTACGGATAATATACTTTTACACACGAAAATAAAGTTTCGTGCGATTAATTTCATAAATGACAAAGTTATTCAATGTTAAGTTAAAATTTTCAGTATTTTTTGAAAAATCTTTTAAAAAAAAGTTTTGGGCATTTTATTTTTTAAACAACTGGATCTAAAAGAGAATATCTTGAAGTTATTTAGTGTCGAATTTCGTTTTAATAACACGAAAACAAATTCATACGCAACAATTTAGAAATAATTTGCATAAAAACGCATCAGTTTTAACCCTTTTTTAAAAAAATTCTTAAGAAATAGAAAATATTATTATTTTGCAAAAATATTTATACCGTATTGGGGCGATAAAAATGATCTTTCCGATTCTGTAATTATTTTTTGTATGATTTTAACGGTAAAAATTGGATGGCAATTTTAAGATGGTGGAAACGTCGGATCACCGCTCGGCCAAAACGGAATGGAAGTTCTGCCAAGTAAACAACCCACAGGAGTAAAACAATTAGACGTTTTAAGGTTTTTAATTAATATATTTTTAACTAATTGGAATATCGGAATGAAAAATAGTTTACATCCTATTCTCATACCTACTGAATATACGCACAAAATTTCATTAGAATCGGTCTAGTCGTTTCGGAGGAGTTTGGTTACAAACACTGTGACAGGAGAATTTTATATATTATATATATATATACAAGGGGTGATCAAATGAAAAGGTACGAAACGACATAAAAATGAAACAGTTAAATATTTGCATATTCCGCCAAGGTAGAATGTAGCGAGACATCTCGGGATGCCATCGGAGACTCTGACTGGGATCGGATCATGCGCGGGTGCCCGCATGCGCAGGAGAGAGCAAAGGCTCTTATAAAAAGCGGCGTCCAAATGATGCGAGCACAGAATTACTCGAGCACAGAAAAAGCATTAACTCCGATGTGTACTGTGAGACACTCCGACGCCTACGCAGGTCCATCAAGAATAAAAGACCGGGCCTGCTCACGGAGGGTGTGGTTCTGCTCCATGATAATGCGCGTTCACACGTCTCCAGAGTCACACAAATGGAACAGGACAAGTTCCAATGGGAGACGTTGGACCATCCGTCCTACAGTCCGGACATGTCACCCTGCGATTTCCATGTGTTTGGTCCACTGAAGAAACACCTGAAAGGAAAGCGCTTCAACTCGGACGACGTACTCAAGGACACTGTGAAGGACTGGGTCTCGTCACTGCCACAAGAATTCTGGAAACAAGGAATCCTGCGGCTTGTTCATCAGTGGGATCGTTGTGCTCAGGCCTATGGTGTATATTTTGAATAAAGTCTATATTTGTACCCACCGTGTCGTTTCGTACCTTTTCATTTGATCACCCATTGCGTATATATATATATATATATTTACAGTGAAAATCGTTTAACACGGAACTGAGGACACATAAATATTTTTTTTTTGTGTTAAAAGAATTCCGTATTAAAATATATTTCAGAAGGCAAAAAAGAAAAAGAAAAAAACAACAACATTTATATATTCAACAAAATTAATTTTATTTTAGAATTTTTTTTTTTAATTTACATATTATATGTATGTACATGTACTTAGTAAAAACAATACAAATATTTTTGCAATTTGCTCTTTTTTTTAGATATTGGTGATAAAGTGGAGTCATCAATACCACAATCTTTACAGATTTCCATTTTCCTCTTCTGTTTTTGAGCAACAGCATTAAGAAACTCTATCTTTATTTTAAGTGAAACATCAATTTGCCTTCCCTTTCAGATTTTGCTATTTTTAAAAAAAAATTTTTACAAAAAATTCTCTTAAAATGAAAAAAAAAAATAATAATGCGAACAAACTCACATATTTTTACACACAGGGCAATGTGCTCACCACTGAATTTCAAATCCAACTTTTAGGAGATGACATGTTTTTGTGCGGCGTTTGTAGGGATGGAGGGTGAAAGCCGATTAGAAAAACAAAATTGACTTGCGTCACAGGCTTTTCCGGTGGTATTTCAAGGCCAAGTTAGCCTTCTTTCTGCGAAACATGTGAAATCACATCTCTTTCATTTCACACCAGTTCTAAATCTAGCCTTAGCGGCTGATGTTTTCTGTATTTTGTTTGATCCAAGAATGAAAATCTTTTCGTGTTAAGAGAAAAATAAATCTTTACAAATACATAGTAGTTTCTCGGGATTGTTGTATTATTTCTTGTTAGCCGATATTCTGCCTTAAGCGTGTTCACGCTAAATGTATTTCACTGTATATATGTGTGTGTCTTTCGTAATGTAATAATACAAAAAAGAAAATTAATTGTGGTTTCTGCATCATAAAAGAATTATACCTCAACCATATGTGAGCATTAAAACTCTTAGAATCGGATTGTAATATAATGCAATTAATATGCTACACATAAAGTGCATAGATAAGTTTGCTTAGTGTTCTAAAATGGTTGAATAAAACACTTTTATCTATGTATAAATGTATTGTAATAAATAAGGCTTAAAGGGTTAAATGGATAAAGAGTTAAGTATGGGGATTATTATAAAGGCCTATGTATAAAGTGTTAAATGTATATGGAGCATCAAATTGACTGCATGTATAATCCTAATTTATTTTTAAAGTCACTTCAATTTGCATGGATTAACTCTTAATGAATGAATGGCTAGTTCAAATTAGATTGTAATTTTTTTTCAAAAATGTTATACTGTTCAATTATATGAAACTGGGTATAATAGGATGAAACAAATGCTTGCAGTCTCATTTATGGCAGACAAATACATTTTAAAATTTGTTCAAAGCTCAAAAAATATCACTGAGGGAAAATGACGATGGAAATGAAATGAAAAATTCAGCTCCTGTTCCCACGTCATATGAAATGAGGCACACCATGAAAAGTATGAGCAGTTCTTTAGATGCATATTCCAATAATAAAATGATTAACAGAATATACAACATCGAACAATGTGTACACAGTTTGATGTTATAAAGCACAAAGCAAAGACAAACATGACTATTTTCTAAAATCTTAATAAATATTTTTCTTTTAAATTGAAACATTTAAATTATAAATATTATTCAGTTCTGATGAATGTTTTTTTTATTGATTTTTAATAAATATAATCAATGTATTAAATAAAAAAAACATTTATATGTGTACAATTTATATATGCGCATATTTATGTAAATAAATTGTACTCTAATAAACTTATTTGTAATTTCCTGAATTTTTATTTTTATTTGTTGAATAAAAATTTTTTATTTGTTTTTCCTGAAAAAATATTTCAGTCCCCTCAGTTTCGTATTAAACGATTTTTACTGTATTTATATTTTTTAAATATTTTTCTACCACATAATTATAGCAGCACTAAATTTAATTATATGCATCATTTAGTAAGGAAATTTAAAAAACTTTTCATCTTAAAAAAAGTTTTTCTATGAATTAAAATAGTTCAGTGAAATTGTATTTCTTCAATCTATTAATTTTGGATCATTTCACGTCTTATAAACTTAATTACTACAATATTTAATTATTGAAAAAATATGCCCAAATTATTTTAGAAATTTCCTATGTGAAGTGAAATAATCAAAGTAGAGTGAAGAAAGATATCCAGCATCCTAGAGAAATAGTAATTTTTTAAATTGATCTGCCGAAACGTAGAATAAAAATGTTGTTGTTGAGAAGCAAAGTTTTCTTACTTTGGCATAGTTTTTTATTGTTTTTTCTTAAATTTAGTCTGTGTAATTACCCTACATATATAGTGCAGGACTTAAAACTGCTTTCTAATTCCATTTCATAATGAGCAGGAGAGAAACTTCTAATGAGAAGAACTAGCCAGTGTAAAAACGACTTTTTTGATGAGTTTTAAAATGACATTTTGAGTTTAATGCTATGTAATGAGACCATTCTCAACAAAATCTTTCTTTTGCCTTTTTTTTATTTCTTTATTTTAGTTGTTTTTTTCTTCATATTTTTTGTATCACATTGCTTAAACATACACACCAGAAGGAGAGAGAAGGAGAAGGATGAAAGAATAAGAAGCATTTTATTTTGGTTTCTTTTTCTTTTCTGGCTATTTGAGTTGTAATTTTCTTGGCACCAGACTACTATTTATATTGAATTTTAAATGAGTCTATGCACTCTTCTATTTCAGTTAGGAAGTAAAACGCTTTTGTGTTACGTTCCTTCACCATTAAATGAAATTCAATCTGAGCTTTTCGTAGAACATTTGCAGTGATAAATGAACTTTTATTTTAGGGAGAAAGTTCTATGTAGAATATTTCTAACTACATAAACATTACTTCTGTAATATTAAAATGAGTGCAAAACCATTTTAGGTTAACACATAGCATAATAGTTAATATTAAATTCGTTATATGGTCATAAAACATACACATTTGTTTTAAAAAAAATATTTGCTTAGAACACTTTTTGGCTAACTTTATAATTTGTTTTCACTCTTAAGATTGCAAATAATATTTTAAATACGTTTACATAAATTTTAATAATACTCCGAAACAATGTTTATAAATTTTTCTTATGAAACTTATAAACTGCTAATTTTTGAACGATACTATTCTAATGATATAAATTTTAGATCGCATTTGAAAAGTAATAAGGAAGAAAATCTATTATAAAATATTTTGTTTAAGTAAACAATTATAAAAAAAAATAAAAATTTCATTAATATTTTTCAACTATTACGTTGCAGAAAACCATTGAAAAAGTTATATTCAGTTATGTCAACTTTAAAACAGACACTTCTGTGTGTGTGACGTTTCCTAACAATTTAACATCTTTTAAGACAAATATAGCTTCTTTAGTATACAAAACATTCACCCATTTTCATTAAGTGTTCCGAATGTTTGACTACTTGATTAAACATTTCATCATTATAATATTAATAACGCAATAATATAAAATTTAAAAGCAATGAGAATGCTGGAATATAAATGATTACTTTTACGTTTGCTCATTTTATATAAAGCTTAGATACAATCAGAGTTTAAGCGCTCGCAATTACAGGATGGGGAACAATAAAAGTATTATTTATAGGAATGACCAGAAATATGTATATATATATTCCTAAGGACAGGAGTTTGCTATAGTACTACTGTGGCTAAGACTTTATACTATCATGACTATAGTTATCATAGGTTTATAACTATTTTGTGTATATTTTTGATTTACATATATATATAACTTCAAAAAAAGATTATGAAACATTTATACTCAAAAGTGTTTTCTTAATATAACCAGAGAGTAAAAGGAGTATATACAACCCAATAAATTCCTTACTGACAATAAATTATTTAGTCTATCTTACAATTTTCATGTGTTAATCCTTAACTGTCAGAAATATTTCATAATTTTATTAAATTGATAATATACAACTTATAACAAACTAGTTTTTAAATTTCTAGTTGAGACCATAATCATTTTAATTTTGGATGTGATTGGCTTAATACCGTAAGAGTATTAAATATTAAAGTTTAATGCAAGCATTCTAAGTAAATTGTATTTATTTTAAACCCACAACACATGTACATTATAAAAATCTGAAGAACACAGAAAATATTTTAAAAAAATCATAATTTTAACTGCAAATATAACTATACAACTAAAGGGAAAATAAATTCGTAAGCTATATAAATACTTCTCATCGCTCCTTAAGTTAAACGGTTAAATAAAAAAAATATACAAACAATTTGTGAGAGAATCACATCCTATTATAAACGTAAAAAAATATGAGTTTTTGTGAAAAGACTTAAAATCATTAGTGAATGATATAATTTTTTAGTATTTGCATTTTTAGAAATGAAATTTCAATAAGCTTTTTCCAATAACAATTTAGCAAGAAATGTTTTAAAAACTTCTTTCTCTCGTAATACACAATATAAATTATTACAAATATTTAATAACTTTAAAAGTAAATATAGAAAAAAAATGTTTAAAATAAAATATAATCTTAGAATAATTGGAAACAAAAGACTAAGTTTATGAAAATGTTTTTAAAAACTCAATTCTCTTGTTTAAACATGAGAATAAGGAATATAATAACCCAGTGTACCAGATATAATGACATAGTGTTTCCTCGTTTTCTTACATGAAATTCTTTAAAAATAATGCAAAATATTGCCTTTTTTATGACTCACGGCATCAAAATTGAACTTCTAAAATGCAAATCATAACGAATTAACGAAAGATTTAAATAAAGAATTTAAATTCCATATATTTTTAAATCAGTCTCCTTCTCTTAACGCCCGTAAACATAAAATAATTAAGTGTTATATATCTAATATAAAATTCTGGTGTCACAGTGTTTGTTACCAAACTCCTCCGAAACGGTGCGGCCGATTCTTATGAAATTTTGTGCGTATATTCAGTAGGTCTGAGAATAGGACGTAAACTATTTTTCATTCCGATATTGTAATTAGTTAAAAAGATATTAATTAAAAACCTTAAAACGCTTAATTGTCTTTACCCTGCGCGTTATTTTCCCCGCCTACCGTCGTGAATGAACAGAGGGTGAAATTTTTCGGTATTCTCGATGTTATTTAAACAGCCATCCGATTTTTGTTTTTTTAAATCAGACAAAAAATAATTACAGAATCGGAAAGATCATTTCTTTCGCCACGATACAGTATAATGTTTTTTTGCAAAATAACAATATTTTCTATTTTTTAAGATTTTTTTAAAAAATAGTTGAAATTGATGCGTTTTTATGAAAATTATTTCGAAATCGTTGCGTATGAATTTATTCTCGTGTTATGAAAACTATATTCTACAATAAATAACATCAAACCTTTTTCTTTTAGAATCAGTCATTTAAAAAATAAAATTCCCCAAACTTTTTTTTAAAGATTTTTCGAAAATTGTCGAAATGTTTAACTTAACGTTGAATAACTTCGTTATTTATTAAGATTATTATACGAAATTTTTGTTGCGTTTGTAGAATAATATTATCAAACGTATGTGTGGAGATTGAAAAAATTGTTTAAAAATTACGAATTAAAAAAAAATCTTTTCTGATTTTCGTAAAATAACGTTATTCAAGAAATAATTTAAACAGTATTTTTTGTACATTTTTTTATTTAAAAGTCCTTCGTTTTCGAATTTAATGTGTGCAGTTTGAAAGCATTAACTTAAAAATTAAACCCTTAAAAAAATAAAAACTTCAATAAAAAATACACGATTTTACAGTTTGCCAAGCCTTGGCGTCGAAAAAGGGTTTCGCGCCAAAAAGCTTTCAACTGTTTCACCTGAAACTTCACATCTAACTCAAGGGTTACACCAAAAAGTTCTGACTTAAACATGCGAAAATCAGCAAATTTGGAGTGTAAAAAAATGCGAGTGATCAAGTTATTTTTGCTTCAATTGTCATTATTTTTTCTTTATATAATTTTCAAAATTAAATCATTATTGATGTCAGATTGAGATGAAAGAATGTATTCCTTACAATGTATGCAATACATATCTGAGATTCATTTAAAATATTTATCTGTATCAAATCAGCGAATTAAAAAATAAAAAGCCAAAAACTTTTTTGAACAAATTTTAATAAAACACTCAAAATACTTAAATCAATCGTTTAATGATTTATTCTTTAAAAAGATAATTACATGAAACTTTATTCCCATGTGCTCAACATTTCAAAAAATCCTCACAATTTTACTTCAAGTTTAAAATATTAGTGAAGTTTTGTAATTTGAAAAATTTCTACTTTTCTGTCTTTTTTCAACATACAACTATTTTTAAAAAGGCTACATTTTCGTTTCCGAGGATTAAAAAACTGCAATGAAAGAATTGGAAAGTGGGTGAGTGATTTATAAATTCGCACTGTTCACCTACTCTAAAGGTTTTGGCGACGGACTTCGAAATTTTAAGCCACGGTCAAGTGATGAGGACGACACCTGAGCTTTCACCCATCTCTCCTAATTACCACACCAACTTAAGAATAAATTTCGAAAAAGGGAGTTTTTATATATGACTTAGTTAAAGAAATCACTCGCATCGCGCGCATACACACACACACATAAGTGCTATCGTCCTAAGGAAAACAGGAAATTCCCATGGGGATGAAGTTATTCATTCGGTAAAAGCCCGTACAATTCCGGGGTAAGCGGAGAGGAAAGAAACAAAGAAGTCAAAGTAATTTCGAAAAATAATATTGGAAGTGCTGATTTTGTCAAGGGAAGGGGAAATGTTAAACGAGGAAGCCATGATACGCATTCACGGGCCATGCACTCACATCGTATGTGTCACACCCACACAGAAGTGCTGGCGTCAGAAATAAAGGAGGAAATTAACATGGGGGTTAAGTTATACCCTCGGTAAAAGCCCGTGCAACGCTGGGCCGGGTCAGCTAGTATATATATATATATATATATATATATATATATATATTTGATTATTGTATTAATGGAAACACCTTAGATTTATAAGGAATCCTTTATTAGTATGGTGTAAGACTGCCTGTGGCATATAATAGAACTAGGATTCGCCTAGGAATGAATTCATATAAGTAATGAATAGAGTTTAGAAGGATATTGTATCATTCTTCATTGAGATTTTGTAAAAGCTCTGGGAGATACGCCAGTTGAGGATATCGAATCAATATTAAACGCTGTAAAATAGATCAAAACTGTTCAATTATATTGAGGTCGGGGGACAGGACAGAATAATGAAAACTTTTAACTTCATCCTCGTTTTCATCAAATCATTATTGGGCCCTCCTCATTGCAGAGATAGGTAAATTAACAACCCGAAAATTCCATCGCTTGCAGGAAACAGGTTTTGCATCATAAGACGAACCTTTGATCAGCTAAAATGTCACTATACTTCTCACCAGTGGTGCTTCCTTTCAGGGTTATGATTGGTCCAGCAAAAAACTATGACGCAACTGCCCATATGAGTACAAACCTACCTTCAAGCTTGGCAGTTGGAAGGAGACAATCCCGATCATATGTTTGTGCAGGAGTCCGCCAAACGTGTACCCGTCCTGTTGTAGAGGAAAGTGTGAAAGGGATCGACAGATTATATTACTTTCTTACACTTGTAAATGGACCATGTTTTGTGAGTGTGACACCACTGCTTAGCAATAACATCTATAAAATGCGCCTTTAGAATTACTGCTCAGCCGTAATATTATGTTTATGAAGGTGTCTTCAAACTGAAATCATTGACACTGGAGAATACAGATGCTGGTTGAGCTCTTCGGTCACTTTTGCTGCAATTGTTCGCTTTTTAGACATTACAATCCGCTTCCACACCTTTCGGTCTCTTTAACTGAGCTTCTCTTTCCCTCCGCTCTTTTGCATTGCCGAGCTTGTCTTGCTACGATGTGTGTAAGTTGTCATGGCTTTAGACACCGCGCAACCATAAATCTCAAAAAGTCGTTCTTCGGTCACAAATGCTTCAGCTAGATGGATTCCTACAATTTGACTTCTTTGCAAATCTGAGAGGTCCAACATTTTACGCTGAGGGAAAAGTCTAAGATTTTCAGGGCGTTAATATAAAACAACATACATTCAAAAGATATACATTTATATACATAAAAATACTGATAGCCTTGAATATATTTTAATGCTAACGAAGGTCATTCAAAAACGTCACTTTTATTCACAGTTGTTTCCAATATTTTAGTAGTCACCTGTATATATGTATACATATATATATATAGTTAATTTAATATAATAAGATAATATATGTTTTGTAATTTGTAAAATGTACTTTCTTATTTCTTACGTTGAAACATTTTTTTTTTAAATTCTATTTTTTTGCAATACAATTAATTTTTTGCTGATTTTTTACCAATGACTACTTAAGAAAATTTAGAAGAAATTTCATAATAATTATATTCTTTGTATAATTTTAATTTCGGAGTTTCTTATATTTTTTTTAATGTTAATCAAATTATAAAGTCATATAAATATGCACATGTAAATGAGTAACAAGTTATTTGACAAAGGCAAATATGACATTTGATGTAGAGATGATGTTTCAAATCATTTAGAATACTTTCATTTTACATTTTAAATTTCTTTTTAAAAGACATGTATATACAAAATAAATTAATATTTTTTTCCAACCAAAAAAAATTATATTGTTTTTCAGAAGTCACTAAAAACATTTTCTCTTACGAATCCGAATAAAACTACGGCGAACCTACTGTTATATTCACACACACACACCTACTGACTTTAAATAAAGTCATCATAACTCTGCTGCCTATTCTTTTCTCACTTAAATATTTTTTCTTTCATGAAATTCATTACATATTCAGCAATGCACGACTCTATTTTTTTCAAATTTATATTCATTACATTAAAAATAATTGTTTGTGATCTTTTTTTTCCTTTTGTCCTGTCTTTAAAGCCAAATGGAAAGTAACCAGTATTTAAAACTTTTTTAATTATAAACCAACTGAAATTTAATTACATGAAACTGGGAAGCATAGTTTTCTATTATTCAGACAAAAGAAACGTTCATTTTTATTAACAATGTAATATAACTCTATGTAAGTATAAATTATAGGGAAGGTATAATTATTAATAATTCCATATCATTATTAATTCTGGAAAAGTAAAATATGTAAATTAAGTGTCTAGACTTAAATTCATTAAATTTCCTTAAGCTTTTCTTATAATTTTTTACTAATGAAAATATAAAAGAAAATTTAATCATGCAAAATCAAAAGAGCAGATATCAGTTTAATTTAATAAGTGTGTAAGATATGTACGTGTTAAACCGTAGACCAATTTTGTCGAATCAAATGACATCGCCAACGGCCACGAATTACAACCATTACTGGACATCATACCTACATACATTTAAACACAATACTAGAAACGGTTATAGTATTTTTCAAATTTTTTTAAATGGGCGATGTATTTTTGCTTGGCGAAATTTAAGAAGCTTTTAAAATTTGAAAATTTTGCCTTTGAGCATTATTTAAATTAGCCGTTAATGACAACATTTTGGTCTTGGTAACATACCCGTAAGCTGGAATGAATAAATTACGTCATACATTAGATTTCTTTTTTATATTTCACTGAAGTACCTTTATATTTATTATATAGGTCATTGGCAATGGACAATGAGATTTTGGATTTCGGTCAAGTGACAAAGATGATACTCCGGCTGATGCTACGAGTCTACACATAATGCCAATATCTAAGGGGTTAACTCATCGTAAGTCTATGGTGACATGCTCTTTTGACTGAAATACAGAGTAAGAAAGGTCAACTTAGGTGCTTTCTTAAGATCCTCAAAAATACAAGACATCTTCATAAAGCGGCACCTCCTTCTGCAAGCTGCAAAACATCAAAGGACAGGAATAAAAGCCCTTGACGATTGTCTGAAATAGAGATTAATTTCGCCTCAGTCGTCTAAGGCATGCACGGCGTAGCTGGGAACCTGGGTCTAACAAACACCCCCTTGTTACCGAAAACCTTTTTGTATTTTTATCTACATACAATAGAAAATAAAATGAGTTTTAAAAAGTTAACGCACCGAAAAATTCCCAGATTGTGTTTCATAAGTGCATCTTCATTATTTGCAGTTTCAGTACAAGACATTTCTGGTAATTAAGCCAGATAGATTATTTTGCCCCGCGTCGTAAATATAGGCAAACTCTTTATATTTGTATTCATCAGTGTTTCTCAACCTTTTTTTTTTATTGACTCTAACTAAAAATATCTGTCAGACGAAAAGGAATACAAAAAAAAAAGTAAAATGTGTATGGCCCCAAAAAAATATGAAAAAAAAACATTAAGAAAATGAATTTTATTCAATAAGAATGTTGAACATTTTCTTGAACAAATTAAATCAAAAGGAGGGTCCAAAGTTGTCAGACTAGTTCACAGTTCATTATCAACTTTTAAAAGACTTTCTCCCTTTTTGACATGTGTGTCAATGCTGGAAATCCAAATTCATAAAAGCAGAAGAATTTTAATAGATTTAAAGCTGATTGCTGGGATCAAATTTTTGACAGGAAACCAAATTGTTTCCAAATAATGATGAACAGAAAAATTTATCCTTTCTCAAATCAATGACGTGTTCATTTTCTGTTGTAGGCATAATTGGTATCTTACGATTTACAAATAGGTTGCTTAACCATTCATGTTCGCCAAATAAAAGAGAAGGAAAGTAAATTTTAAGTGATGTTTGAAGCCAATTTGAAACAACGTCAATTGCAACCGGAAGAAAATATTGTATAAAATCGAGGGAAAACTACAATATAAAATATTTCTTTTAGAAAGAGTTAATTAAGTGTTCTATTACAAATTCATAAAGCCCAGGTAATTTTTATTATTTGTCAATACTCTTGTGTCCCATTTGACACTGGTGACCCACGGTGTACAATTTAAGAAAAACTAATATACGTTACTCGTATGTTATTTATACAGCAAAATGATAAATTGGTAAAAAAAATGTGTGTTTCACAAATATGATATTAAATATGGTATTCATACTAATTTTTTAATTCCGTGTATTTATTGAAATAAATGGGATATTTTTTTTTAAATTATTGTATTCGTTACATAATTGTGCCTCTTTTTGTGTGTGCGTTTCAATAAATACAATACTTTCAATATACTTTAATGATTAACTTTATGAATTATTTAACTTAATTCTGTAGCTGGGCTTTTTTTTTAAAGTTTCATTTACATTTTACACACACACACACACACACACACACACACACATGTGATCTTTTCATTATTTAGTAAATGCATTTTTTTATTCTTAATATACTCGTATTTTTGATAAGAACTAAAAATATAAAAAATTTTAAATTGTGAAATTTATTTTTAAAAATATGTAAGTTGGGTTTACATATTTAATTTATATAAAATAAAAATAAACTGATTTTCAAGGAAATTATATGAGATTAATTCTTTTTCTGAATCATTTGAAAGTTAATCTATTTTTATGATTTGTTGGGTTTAAATGAATAGCATTTATTTAAATCTAATTTTCTTTCTGGTATGTTTCAATTGCTTATCTTTAAGCAGTCAGTTAGTAGTTTAGTAGTCTGTGTCATCTTTCGTGACTTTTTATTTATTTTTTTACTTGGTTTATCGTATAAACATGGCTTCTATTATTGTACATTCCAAATTTTTCGAAGCCTATAATGAGTCCATAAAGTATGCTTTCCACACTTCACCTTCACTATCGGTTACTTTCTTAGGAAAGCTTAGCATTTCTTAGAAATGCAGTACGTATAAATAATATACTTTTGTGTCTTAAAAATCTGCTTTATGGCTGCAGAAATGACTTTAAAATTAAAAACAAAGGAATAAAAGACATCTGAAAACTAAAAATATGAACGATGCAGTATTAGAAAAAAATCTAACTAAGGACAGCTTTTAATGTTAAATAAAAGAGAGGTTTAAACAGTTTTGTGACTAGTGAACTCCCCCCTTCCTGTTCACAATATTCAGCAAAATCCTATTGAAAATGGACCAAATGGAATCATGAACCCAGATTCAATTTGAGCAGTGATGGCAATCGTGTACGTGTGTGGAGGCCTCGTGGTGTACTATCAATCCTGCCTTCGCTGTACACTATATCATAACTTGTGTGATGATATTGGGTGTCATCATATATGACACAGTATCACCACTAATAATTATCCAGGGCACCCTGGTGAAACCAGAGGTACGTTCGTGATACTCTTCAGCCACATTTGTTGCTACTTATAGCAGGGCTTTCAGTAGCCATTTTTCAACAAGATAATGCTCTAAAACACACAGAAATAGTTTCACACAGGACTGCCACCTTTCCCTGGCCTATTCGATCCTCAGATTTGTCAAAGATCTAGAATATATGTTGGGTCTTTCAGTACAGCAAGTTGAATAGCCTACGATTTTGATCAAACTAGAGACGTGTTTACAGAAACTGAAACAAGATGTTCCAAGGCATAATTTAGGACTTGTATGTCTCAATACCCAACCGTACCACATCATGCATTCATGCCAAATGACGTCTCTTAGGGTAGAAAAACCTTCATTCGGGGTTGTAATCTTTTCTACGATAATTAATCATTTTTCTATGATTTTGTAATCACTTATTTCCATCAACGTTATACTTACGTATGTAACATTACGCTTTATTATGACTACTTTTCTTTGGTGGGAAAATTTGTATGGCATTGGCTGTATGTATATCCTGACAAAAAATCAATTTATACGTACGTCAGTTAATGTCAATGGCAAATAATATAATATTTAATTTTAAAAATGCACATAAATATAAGTAGGAATTATTTTCAAGTGTTGTAATTATACATACAATATATTTGTAGTTATACGTGTTTTTAATAACTTTATAAAACCAAAATCAAGGAAACGTATATTTTAGACACCTCGTTTTGTTTAATGCATATTTAAACATATTTTTTGGGTTCCTTTGATGTACGATAACTTATGTCATGTAATTGTGTATTTTGCTTTATTTTTGTTAACAGAAAGGTAAAGGAAATGTATATACTACAAAGTCTTCCTCAACATTTAAAATACACATTTTTTTCTTTCCTTTTAAATCTTTGAAGATAGATGTACTTAAGTTGACAAAAGAAAGCTTTTGTATGTAAAATATTCTAAAAGAAAATGCATGTTTTTATTCAGAGATCACTGTTAGTTAAGACTTGAGAATACCTGTTGTGAGAAGATGCATTAAGAGCAACAAATATAAATTTAAACAAAGCATTGAAAATAATCCTCCTGCAGTTCTTTTGTGAACAGAGCGTCGACATTCTTTGAAAATGCACAGGTCGTTAGGCATCTATTTGCAGAAGATGAATAGAAAAGAAATACTTCTTTCAATGCTCTAAGTAGAATAAAATAACACCTGGTTTTATTTACTTTTTATAAGAAAGAAAATAAAAAATTAAAAAAATAAATCTTGTATATGTGAACTCAACGTACTATTAATGAAATGAAAACTAGTATTATTTCTAAGAAAATTTCGAAGGTAAAGAATAAATTCTTCGTTGCACGAAACATTAAAAAAAATTCGAGAATTTAAGAAAAAATCATCAGAGAAATTTGCAAACTGTTTGTTAGAAACTAAAAGAAGCGTTACAAATTGTTTTCGTCACAATATTTAAAAATAACCTGCTTATAACGCTGCTCAGCAATTTTAAAGAACGAAGCATTTTTAATATTATCTGCAATTCTAACATTTAAATTAATTTCTTATCAATGTTAATGACTAAAGGGAGGTTACATTATTATAGTTAATAAATTAAAACATTTAATACGTCTGTAGACTGTTAAAACACAATTCCTTAATGTTTGATTTCGGATGAAAAAGTTTTTAAACATAGTACAGTTCCGAATATAAAGTTGTGTTTAATGAAGTTTCTGGGATACTTTTCAAATACTTCATAATGAAAACGATATTCTTCTTCCTAGAATCCTAAAATTTTAAAAAAACCACCTCAGAAATAGGAGGAAAAAAGAAATATATTTCATGGAAACTTTTAAATATATGTTTATCTTTCTTTTAACTTAAAACATCCATAACAATATGACATTCAATTCCCTCCTGTAGTAAGAATGGCGAATCAAATATTTGAGATCAAAACTTGCAATCTAGACCAGTGTTTACTAAACATTTTGAACCCTTGGGCCCTTTTTATAATCAAATCTTGCTCACGGACCACTTTTAAAGTCAAAACGTTCCCAAGTAAAAAAAACCGCATGAATTCCTGGTATAAAAAATTACAAATTAAAAAAAACATTTTACTGAAAGCTTTTATGGAAATTATAAATATTAATTGTTTAATAATAATTTGCTTAAAATAAAATAAGAAAAATGTGTGACTTGTATGAACTTGTTGAGATGTTGCGAGTGTATTTATGCGCGTCTCAATATTTGTGAGTAGTAGCCTCAAATCCTAACAAACACTAGTTTTTAGTCGGATTGCTTTTTTTTGTTTTTTGTGATGATATTCTTTTTTATGGCCCTTAAGCCACTTTCTAACAAATTGGAACACGTGAAAGTAGTCAATAATTTCTGTACAATACCATAATGCAGGATACAAAATTGAGATCTGCTTATGTTTCCAGAATTTGTAGTATATATATTTCTTCAAACATTGGTTTAAGTCCCTCATTTGAGGACATTTCAATAAGATGATCCTGCATTAGTATGGACTTCGTTTGGGATCTGAATAAGTCCACGCGCAAAAGGGTGCAACAATTAGTCGGGAATGTTCAAGTGAATTATTGCCATTCATAAAAATTAAATGGATCAAAATCTTTTATTTTTATTTTATATTAAATTTTGCGTGAACCCTTTGAATAATATCGGGAACTCCTCAGAGTCCGTAGGTACCACTTTGGGATCCACTGATCTGGACAGTGTTGGGCTTTAATAAGTTATATACCATTTATAATTTGGCCAATCTACTGATAAAACTTGATAAAAACCAGAGAAAATATTTTGAATTATTTCGGTTGAAGTGATGTAATATAGAGAGATATCACTCACAAACGCACATACACACACATTTTATCCTTTCCAAATGACTCTGAAATATTAATTCTTAGATATGAATGATATGTGAAATTGAATTAGGTGATATCATTTCTCACCTACTTCAAGTTAAAAGTTTGTTAGCTGTTTAATTTAATTTAGTGAATAAATGTATTGATAACGTAATGTTGCCCCTTTTGAGCCATTAGCATTAATATCTGTATTGTCTAATTGCTAAAGCTTCTGAGGGTATTCCAATTTTAAATTGACTGTATAATGTATTATGATATATTAACTTAGAAATTTACGATGTAACAAATACACACAATGACTAATGAATTAGAAAATTTTGAGATTTGTATTTGAATGCACTGGTATGAAGCATGCAAATTCTTTTTACGACGTGGGTTACAAATGGTTAGAATGCTAGTTTAAGTGAGAGGTAGGAGTAATTTTCATCGTAAAAAAGGAATCGACAGACCTTTCACATTTTTAAAAAGGGCTTATTGTTGGTGACGTTTAACAGGGGTTTGATTATGAAAGCAACAACAATCTCATTAGGTTCTCAAAATCAGCCATATCTAAAATTTACAAAAGTTGTAACCAGATCCCACAGTTCTCTAGCAGAGGTAACTGCGGGTCAAGCACATTTTTCCAAGAGCATTATCAGAGTCATCTACGTTAAATTATACGGCAGAACAGGGAATCCACTGTGCTTCAACTGACACAAATCGTCAACCAAGGCTCTTCTCAACAGATATCAGCTCGAACCACGCTCAGAGAATTGCAAATCATAAGAATGCATATTCGGATGTTTAGAAGGAAATCATTCATTTCTGCACAAAAAACAAACAATCATTTGCAGTATTATCGGGAAGGAAGACACTGGACATCTGAGGATTAGAAACGAGTATTGTGGTTAGATAAATCACGCTAGACCTTATTTCGCACTGGTGGAAGACGCCAAATTTGGCGAGAAACACACGAAGACATGAATATATCTTGCCTTTCTCGCGATGTTCAAGGGTCTGGTGGGAGTTTCTTAATACGGGGCATATTCTGCTGGCATGGGTTTTGTTCCCTACCGTTCCTTGAGTGTAAATAAACATCTATGAGATACCTAGATATACTTGCAAATCAAGTGCACACTGCAATATTGCATTTTTACCATGATGGCGACATATAAATAAAAAGCTATACATCGTCCCATAAATGTTCATAATTGCTTTACTGAACCTCAGTTTGACTTCCAAATCCTCCCTGGCTACTGCATAGAGTGGGTATTAATCCCTTTGAAAATGTGTGGGATATAGTGAAAAGACGCATCCGACAACTCTCTTCTAGAGAGCCATCTAATTTGCGTTACCTTAAAAATTGAATAGCCAAAACACATGGTATTATCATCACGTAAACTCATTCCAGATACATGTTATACATACCTAAACAAATTAAAACATTTATCCGTTCAAAAGGCAGTCAAATAAAATGCTGATCTTGGAGTTTTCTAATTCATTGGCCAGTGTGTGTACTATGTCCCCTCAATTGGTATTTTTCGCAACTTCAACTCTATGTGATTATTTAAAAAAAAACATTCTATCAATTAGTGATTAATTCTTATTTACGTATTATGTGGGGGATTTATTTTATAAATAATTGTTTAATAATTTCTAAATTCAAAAAATTGTACGCTTGCTATTTAAATTATTTTACATTTTTGATTATCCACTTGTGCTTATTTACTATAAATTTTTAATTGGTCACTTCAGTTTGAAGAAAAGTTATTGAAAAATAATTTTTTTTGTGGAGAATAAATGTTTTCTTTTAGGTTATATGTTGTTTTTTGTTCTTTATTAATGCAAATTTCTAGATAATTTTCAAGCTATTTTTCAAAGATATTTATTTTTTATTCAGAGTAAGTAGACTAATTAATGCGTTAACATATTCACAAATAATTTCACAAAATACATATTTTACTAGTCATCCAAATTACAAGAAACCTCTTTTATAATAAAAAAAAAAACAAGCTTACGTCACCAATTATTTAAAAATACAGCTTCATCTACAGCTTCATCTGTTTTTCATAAAAATGATGTTCAAAAATGCTGCAACTTATAATAAGGCTATGGCTGTTTAAGAAATTTCTCTATTACGCGTTTCACTTCAAACTTATATACGCCCTTGATAAAAAGTGCATAATTTTTGCATACTACTTTGTTGTTAGTTTCTGTAGTAATAACTTGTATTTTTTAATAGAATACATATTTTTGTACTATTATTCAACAAATAAATCACTTTATAACTTTAAAATTTCTTTCAAATATTACAATGTGCAATGATCTTCCTCGAAATTTCAAATTTGTTTCCTCCGTTTATGTTCTAATTGCTGTTCTATTGGTGCATGAGTCTCAAAAGTCCCATACATTTATGTTGACCCAACTATTGTTCTAAAAATACTTCGTAACATAATGCTAAAGATTTCAATATTGATTTTATTTTAGATGAATTAACTGTGTATCTTCTTTCAATTTAAGCAAAATTTAAATTTAAATATAATTTGCTTTTCTTATTTATAGAAGCATATATAAATGCATAATACACAGATTGAGTTAAATAGTCCTGGCTAATTTCATTTCATTTTAATATTTTTAAAAGTACATGCAATCATAAAAAAATATTGAGTTCCAGGGATTATTTTCCCAAGAAAGGATTAGTTTCTAAAATGACACAAATGTATTCATTAGGTATGCAAAATTATCATGGTCCATATTACGAATCCATAATCCGAATCCTGTCGCTGCATTTCTGTGTAATAGTAAGTATTTTAATGTAAATATTCATTTAGGGCAAGGCAATATTTGATTTAAAATGTGAAAGCTTGGAAAGTGCACATAAAATGAGGCTAGAAGCTTTTAAATAATTCCAAACTTTTACTGTTGTGGAATAGTTTTTGAAATTCTCGACGTTTGTAATCTGATAAAAAAGAAGAAAATTAGTAGCATTTGTTCTATAACTTGATTACACTCTGCGAAGTCTTTGTGTTGAAGAACAAGTTTTGACTTTTAATTTCCTTGATCCCTTGCTAGACCTCTTTCTAAAATTGGATTTCAACAAAACTTCTTTTTGGGAATTTGACTATGTGATTTGAAAAGTAAATTCTATTCGGATTTAAATCTTTTTTTTTTAAGTTTTGAAATGACAGTGCGGATATGGCAACACATTTTGCATATATAGCCCTTCTTCTTTACATTAAGGATTTCTAAAGAAAACAATTAAACCAATAAACTTTACTTCATAGACTTTAGTATGTATATTTATTCTTAAGTAACATAAATGAGCTAAAATTTTAAATAATATATAAAACTTTTTGTATTAAAATATTAAGTTGAGATTGAGCAACAGTTATGTCAATATGAAATACTGAATAAGAGGAAGAAGAAACTAATAATAAAAGTTAAATATATAAAATCCATTCATTTTAATAAATTTGTCACTATCCTGGAAGAATGCAATTCTAATGGAAAATGTATACTAAAGAATGTTAGGGAATTGAGAAAGACACGGCCTTGAATAAAAATCATTATCGAAAAAGAGAGGAAAGGTATATTTAACTACTATGACAGTCTTTTCAAGAAAACATTAAAAAACAACTAAAACACCTCTATAAATTGTAAATAATTGACAAAATTTATATAGAACTTTAAAACACAGTTTCTGATGAATATTTTTTTACATCACTTACTTTCGAATATTCAGCAATTAGATTTGCTTTCAGGGTATAGCGAAAGCTGAGGACCGTATATATATATATATATATATATATGTAATAAGACGATGTAGTAATGATGGATTTTTTGAATGGAGCTTGCAATGGCATTCTTGTGGTTAATTAAATTTTTATTATTCATCTTGAAAACATTTAAGTAAGACAAGGACGACACATAGATGTACGTAATCACAAATAGACACACAAAATATACAAACACTAGATGCGGCAGACTACATCATGACAAAAAGCGAAGAAGCGAAAAAGCGCGCGTAACCGTGTGTTCAGAGCTTTTATAGTGGCGGTGAAGGTCGTACGACTCCTTTATAACAGGAGTCGTGATTGGCTGCAAATGAGCGGGAGCAATTAGATTAAGATTAAGATTACGCGGTCGTACAATTAGATTAAGATTATAACAGTCAGAGGCGAAAGAACTAGAAAATAATTTCACGGGGTACAGTTAAGGAGAATTAGAAGAAGTCATTACATATATATATATATATATATATATATATACACAATTTTATAACATGGCAAATAAAACATTGGTAGAAAAATGTCATCTTCATTTTTACCAGCAATGATAGACAGACTTGATATTTAAATATATTTATTTTGAGACCTTTCAATTGATAAAAATAATTTTTTTGAATTGTGAAATAATTCACAAATAAGTAAATGCAGAATGTTTTAGAAATAATAAAACCCTCTACATAACATATATCTGAATTTATAACAAAGGGATTATAGAATATGTTTGCTACAGATCTAAAAGCAAATTTTATATGGCATAAGCAAATGAAATACGTATCTTAGAAATCAAACAAATACTTCCATCTAAAATATATTGAAAATTACGAATTCCGTTAAATTTAAAGAATTTTTAAGTTTCAAAAACTTTGAATTGCTTATTCAAGTAATACTTATTCGCTTTTCTTTTTAATAAATGTCATTTTGAAGGTGTCCATACGTATTTTAACTTTTGGAAATGCAGTGCAGTATTTTCCCAAAAACGTGGATGAATGTGGACAGAAGGGTAGCCAAGTTGGTGAAAATTCTGGGTTACCGTGAACAGGATTACAATTAATAAGTATGAGTGTTTCCCCAGAATACAGTGTATGTAGTGTTTGCTTGAAAATGAAACAGACAAATTGCCCAAATAAACTTTAAAAAAGGAAAAGTACGTGCTTTATGAAGGCATAGATTATTTGTTACATGAAAATTAAGGTTAATGCATACGCAGTATACATAATTTACCTAATCATAAACATCTCAGAAAAATATTTTAGGACTACATAAATCCTCTATAATAAAAATTAAGCAGCCGGCTTCACGAAAAAAGGAATGCTTAATGTCCTGTGGTCTTTGATACTTTTTGCTTCTTCATCACATAGACGATGAATGGAGAGTTAGTCAATTACTGGCTAACTATTCAAAATACTGAAGGGCTGTTTCGACAGCCTTTAGTCCTTTACACTATGCGAGAGTTTAGGATTTTGTGTTATGTCTTCGACGTCAATGACATCACGATTTTCCGGCATTTTTTTTTCATTAACTGTACCATCAGTAATACTTTCTGCATCGGAAATGTCTTGCGCGGTACCGTTCTAGAATTAAAGGTCTGTAAGTAGGCTTGTTTCGATCTGAAAGGGTGTGGCTCATAGATCCGGACTCCCGGGTAATTGAGTGTGGAGTCTTCGGGACTCTACTGTATCCTTATTTTTCATATCTTTTAACGTTAACTTTTCTATTCTTTAGAGGAGAAAAAAAGTTCCCCATAAGAAATTTAAAAAAAAAAAATTGAAGAAAGATATCCTGATTTTATGGAAATATTGGGAAAAAATATTTGTTTTTCACTTGTATATATTAAATTTTCGCTATTGAAAAACAAGGATCCACTTTCGTTTGTCCCTTTTAATTAATCTTTTTAGATTCTCAATTGATACATTTACTTAAATCAGTGGTTCTCAAACTTTCACTAATTGCGACCGAATATTCAATCAAGATTCTCATCGCGCCCCCCTCCACCCAATGACAATGTTGAAATATATAATACTATATATTCACACTAAAGCTACAGCACGGCATTAACCTCTTAAGTGCCACCAACATAGATAAAAGTCTCGCTCAACCGAAGTGATAATTGCCTCAGGCGTATACATACGTCTTTCTGAAGTATGATCTTTTCTGCGCACTGCTATCCATAAAATTATTCCAAATGTATTAGAAAGCAATAAAAGGACCATGAGAGCATGTGTTTGTGAAAAATTTAATTATTTCATAAGATTTTCTTTTTTTTTATTCTTCACCACCTCAATACATTAGAAAGCACCTACATAGAAAACTTTGGTATTGGGGAGCGAATCATGTAACTTTTAATCGGCAGTTATGGGATTAATTATAAACCGTACAAATTATACCAAAATACATATTAGTTTTTAGATATAGTTTTTCTAATATCAAGCTGAATTTCTAATCCCTCTGATTAGCTTTTACTCTTTTTAATAACTTAGCATTGCTGAATTAATTATAAAATACATTGTGCAGTTTTAGAGGTGTAATACACACATGTCCATAAATTAAGGCTAATGAAGTTCAGGCAAAGAAAGAGACAGAAGCAAAACAAATTTGACTTATTTGTAAAGTCTATTTATTAAACAAAAGGTAAAGAGCAAAAAAGATGCCATATGTTTGAAATAATTAATAAAAATTGCGATTTTTACTCCCTGGAGCAAATTTCAAAAAAGAACCTATTTACAAAAAACAGTATAACATGGTTAGTATGATGGTTAATACGGAGTATGTCTCCCGGACGATGCAATACAGGCTACAGGCCTTACAACGCCTACGCATGCTGAGTATCAAATTATCAATCTGATCTTGGGGAATATTACATCACTCATCAAGCAATGCCCTCCGAAGTTCCGGTAGACATGTGGGAGGGGGTTGACGGGCTGCAATTCGTCGGCCAAGCATATCCCACACATGCTCTACTGGATTCAAATCCGGTGAGTATGCTCGCCAATCCATGCGGGTGATATCCTCCGATTGAAGGCATTCGTCTACAATGTTTGCACGGTGAGGACGGGCGTTGTCATCCATAAACAGAAATTCAGCACCTATGGCGCCCCAAAACAAATGTACATGTTGTTCCAGAATGCCATCCCGATAGATGTAGCCTGTCATCGTTACACTCTGAACATGCAGGTCAGCTCTGGAACCAAGAATAATTCCTCCCCAAACGAGCCATCCTGCACCAGCGTAACGGTGTAGTTTAATGGTGTTCTCTTGATGGTAACGGGTACCTGGCGCTCTCCATATGAAAGTTCGGCGAGAATCAGACTGGAAACGAAACCTGGACTCGTCAGAAAACATCACACAAGACCACTGTTGCGGTGTCCACAATGCATGCTCTCTACTTGAGGTTAATCGCAGGTGACAGTGAGTTGCGGTAAGGGGAACACATCTGACGGGCTTACGAGCATATAGACCAATGTGCCCTAAGCGACTGTGCACGGTCTACCTTGAAACTGTCGTACCGGTAGCTGAAGAGAGATGACGAGACAGGTCTGATGCTCTGTTCCGTCTGTTTCTTTTGGCAGTAACTGCAAAATACAGGTCCTCATTCGGCGTTGAAAACTCGGGGGAGACCTGTGTTGTAACATCCACTCACATTACCATCATCTTGGATCGTTGCTAAAGCCTGGAGATGACACTCTGGGCGATTCCAAGTTCCTCAGATACTTCCAGCTGGGTACGTTCACTTTCAAGTCGTCCGATAATTCTAACACGTGAAAAATCATCCAAATGCTTCGTTTGTGCCATTACTATGCGGGTATTGCACTAAAAGTCTTTTAAAGCGCTTGTCAACAATTTTACTTCTTTGCCACCATTCCTTATATACCCCTCTCTTACACTCTCGTCATTCTGACGTACTATCCGTGCCATCTGGTGGTTTCCTGTAATTTGCATGTTCTTCTTCAAGATGTGTGTGATAATTCTACAGGTGAAATTTTTATTTTAGAGTTCAATTTCTGTGTGATTCTGAATTATCCTTAATTTATGGACATTAGAGTATATGAGTGCAAATGTGTATTTCATTTTTTATTATGTCAAAATGTATTTTGTTTGTTTACTTTCCATAAATAAAAAAATTTTCTTAAATAATCTTTTATTTTCAACTTTTGAATATGCTTGCCCCCCACTCGTAGATTGATCATGCCCCCCTAGGGGGGTGAGGCCCACAGTTTGAGAAAAACTGACTTGAATGTTTACAGACGTGATTAATTATTAATTGATTTTCTCGTATGTACTGTCTCTGTATAGAATTTCAACGGTAATTTTAGCTCAATTGTAAATAACCACGAACATATACTCCTCTTTTTTCTAATTGTTTTTCAATTTAATTTCTATTTTAAAGGAATACAAATCATGGTTCTGATACACACAAAATGTGTGACTACCCTAAACCCAATTCCACAAATTTGATTGATTCCGAACAGTTCGTTTGAATATAATACTTTAAAGAAGAAATAATACCCAAATAATACTCAATCCAAATCAAATTGAAGAAGTAATAATAATATATGATGACATTTTAAGGATTATAATATGATATTTAAATGATTGAATGATACCACGTAAATTTATGCAAACATACAAAAAAATGAAAATATTTGAAATTTTCACACGAAATTAAAATTTACGTAAACGTTTAATGTTTACTCAAAACATTTTTTAACTTTGTGAATAGGAATTGTGCTTAAGTAACTTCAAATAATTACAATTGTATAAATGTTATTTAGAAGGCATCCCTTTTAAACTAAATTTGAATAGTAGGCTTACATTTTAAATCTATTTGATGAGATCTTTATAATTTTTTTAGTTTCAAAGTCATCCAAGGAATATTGAGTAGTAAAGTGGAAATGGTCAAAATTAAAAGAGGAGTTGCATATGTATAACTCTGATTCGAGCATAATTAGCAAACAAAAAAACCTTCAAAAATCGAAAGTATTTTTTTATTTATAAATGATTATCTATATCTTTCTTTAAAATTGGGTGGGGGGAGGATATATCTGATTCAATACGTAAGGAGAACTGAATTTTGTTTTCAAAGTCAACGAATAAATTTGATTCTCAAACTTTCAAATAGTTTGACAAAAATAAAGAACTTATTTATATACTGCTTTTTTATAATATTTTCCAATACGGACAGTTGTACATAATAAATAAAATGAAATTATTTAAAACTATTTTACCTCATCGTAAAAATATTAGCGTAAATATCTTTAATGCTTTTAAAAACAAAATTTAAGGCACATTCATTCGAATGAAGTTGGATATATTAATTGAATGTTTCTTTATAAGTGATCTTAAGTTCTTAAACAAAAAATGTCATAAGTCTCATTTAATTTCTTTTTAAAAATTTCTCCAAATTATTTTCCATATAGTCTCCACAATTCAAACTATTCTGTTGAATTCAGTAAAGGAAAAAATGTGCTTCGTAAAACTGTAGATCTTTTTTTATTCATCTTAAATGTATATTTAAAAAAAATTACTCTTAAAATGCTTTTTTCTTTTTGTTTTAGGAATACTCATATCTGCTAATCTTTTTGTCACGTAATTATTCTAAAAATGAATTTAAATTATTATTTTTTTTTGTTTCAAGAAAAAAATATCTGAGTTTTTTAATGAGGAATGCGTGTTTTGGTTATAATGGCTTTTTGAACAAATTAGTGAATGATATTTTCAATTTAAAACTTTGTATAATTAGACTTATTTTAAGAAAGTTTAGCTTGACTAGTATAACCCATTTTTTTTTTTCAATTTAGATTATTTTGCTACATTTTTTAAAACTATTTCCTAATATTTCAAATAAAGCCTCGTAAGGAAGGGAAAATGAATCATTAAGAGAGTTTTATTTTATTACTTTTTTATGTGTGTGTGTGTGTGTTCATATTCTAATTGTGTTCGCAGAAGAGTTTTATATTCAACGCATTTTAAACAAAATTCTCTTTTTCTTTCTTTTTTGCATAAAGCAAAGTATTTTAGTAATGTTTTCCTTATTAATTTTTGCCAAATAAAATTTCGTAATTGATTTTTTTAAACAGTTTGGTAAAATATTCTTTTATTCATAATTCGAAAGTAAAGAATTCATCATTATTTGCATATGAGTTTAATTTTTTTTGATATTTATATGCAAATAAGTGTCCGTATATATTTTAGAAAATATCGGTGTGAAGTATTTTCAAATAGCTTAATATATTTTTTAAGTTCATACAAAAATTAAAAGTTCACTTTGTAGTTTACATCATTAATTTTCATATCTATATAAGATAAAAAATAAGTACAAGTTATATATAAACTGTATGATGTAAGAAATATGTAAAACAATTAAGTGCACTTGTAATGAGGCAACACCTGAAGCGTCCCAAACAATTTAAGAATTTTTTAATCAGTATAAGTCGAAAAGAGCGACACGTCATTCAAATCGTTGTAAGTATTTGCACGAAAAGGGATTGATGTACATTTATTTTAACCATCATACTCTCTAAATACGAAGACAAAATCGGCATTGTAATTTTTCGCAACATACCGCAAATAACAGTGTGCTATAATAAAACATAAATTGTCAGATTCAGCACCTCGCATTATTTTTCTCCTAAAATTCCTGCCTCATAGGACACATTCCACTTTCCCAAAAATATTTGTAACGGATTATTTCGCATGGTATCCTTCTTGTTTGTGTGTAATAATTTACATTTCTTTTAACCATCATACTCTCTAAGTACGAAGACAAAATCGGCATTGTAATTTTTCGCAACATACCGCAAATACCGCTTAAAAAACACATTCACCTACTAAAAAATACTTGTAACGGACTGTTTCGCGAGGTGTCCTTGTTTGTGTGGATGATATGGATAACACCTGAGCTGGCACCCCCTTCTCCTAACTATTACACCACATTAATGGGAGGACATTTGAGCTTTCCACTGTTTTAACGTGAAATTGCACCTTTACACGGTGGGTCTTCAGTGACATTGGACCAGAACTCATGATACGCCGGTCAAGAGTCCATTACCGCGATCACCAAACGATCGGGAGAAATGCTACCAATTTCTTAAATAAAGTTGACAACTCTGACAATAAATCAATCACTAGCATCGATAAATATACTCCTGATCTTAATTTCCATGGACCCAGATCGATCCTAATTGTGATACAAATTTTCTTTAATTCTTAATCTTTTATTTAAATTATTTATATCTTACTTCTATTCTTAAATCCTCATATTTAACTACTCAGTGATTGGTTGAGATTCTCTTCGAAAAAATAGCGGCAAAAATAGCTGATTTCTTTGATCTGCCAATCACAGAAGCTCCACTCGATACAAACTCCTTTTAACTTTTTACTTGTAAATTTTTTCTCTTTTTAACTAGGACTCCTTTGCTGAAACCGGATTGGTTAGGCTTCATCCCACTCACCTCCATCACGGAAAGTCAAGCTTTTTTTAATCGGTTTTTATTTTATCTTTATTTAATATTTGCATTTTTATTCATAACAAAGTAATTATTTCCTTTTATTAGTTGTCAATAGTTATGTTTTAAATTTTAAAAGTTATTTATTCAAAAGGACAATTTGAAAGGGTTTTACAGCCTTCTAAAATGTCAGGAAAGAAGATGAAGTTTCGGTAGACTTTCTCTAAGTGCTCCCACTCCACCAAACTACAAAATACAGCTTTTGTTTAGAATTCTTTAAAAATAATCTTTTATTTGAATGAAAACATATAGTTGTTATTAATATTAATACAACAAACTTTAACACAAGTGAAACCGATGTGCATTGATTGCCAGATATATAAAGCATTTTAGTTATAAATCTTATTAATTTTGTAGATTCGTAAATGGTAATCATAAACGAGATTTTTTTTTATACAATATACGTCTAAATTCGAAATAGATTCAAAAGTAAGATAAGTAAGGAACTATATTTCATTCATTTTCCACTGAATGTTACTTTCTGTATATTTTTTTCCAAATCAATCGCATAATGTAGGATATTCAAAATTTTCATGAATACTTTTCGAATTAATATTTTATTTCCTGAATAAAGGAGAGAGAAGAGAATTTCAATAATATTTTTCAAAGTATTCCTTTTTTTTATTTTTGAAAATGAGAATAATAAATAATATTGCATTGAACCATCTTTCGAAATAAATCTCAAAAAGCTTTCATAACACGAAATCTGAGATCAATACCTTTAGAGGTAAAAATGTGCAAATATTTAAGCGTTTGAATTTATATTTTTGCCTTATATGAACTATTTCCATTTATTCAAAGAAACTTTTATGAATAATTCTGACTTCTGTGGATATGATTTGTGAAAAGTCAAATAATTTAAAAGTAAAATTAGTCTCATGTTTTGAATTAAACCTTGTATTTCAAAATAAAAATGATAAATTTTGCTGTCTTTAAAACTTTTTATTCCAAGCTTTCAAAATGATATATCGGTAACACCTATAGAGAAACATAAATACTAACGTGAAATATTTCGTTGTGCATAAATCATATAGAAAGTAAACAGTGTTTTAAATCTGGGTATTAAATTTTAGATCAAATTGTACAAATTAATTCTTTTCAAACGTGTATTTTTTTAAAAGAAACTTGAGCAAAATCAATTTTTATTGATTAGACAAAATCGAGAATTATTTTTCCGGTAAGTGATTATATTATTACTTATACATGATGCGGAAAATATGCTCTTTATTTTGTCATTGGATAAGGCTTTCATTTTTTTTTCAATAGTTTTGGCATTAGGTTTGAAAACGAAGAAAATTTGCATATTTAATCGACTTTCATTAGAAGTACAAAAGGAATGTAAGACCAATAATTTCAAACGCATTATAAATTTTTATTTTCGATTATGTAATCATGCATGTGTACGTAATCTGTAGATATAAAGGAAAGTGTTTTCTAAGCGAAAATTACGAAGCCCTGTAATTTATAATCTCTTAAATTTTAGTTCATTTAGAGGGAAATAATACATCAAAGGCAGTAGAAGTATTACGTAAGACAACCTTTCAGTTTTGAAAAAAAAATCTTTATATAATTTCCCATTTGATCTTAATCTTTTTTAAAAGTGGGAATTCTTGTATTAACAATCTTTTTATGGAATTGATTTATAATATATTATTTATTTTGAAAATTTGATTAATAATATTAAAAAAAAGATGTTTAAGCAATTTTTCTCAAATTTAAATTGATCACATAAGACTCATTTACAAAACTTTTTTAAGTACAGTGGCGGCCAAAGTTGTGGAAACTTTTTTTAAATTGTTATGTTTATTTAAGTTTGTATACTTGCAGAAAATGTTACATTGCACAAAATGCAAAGTCTTTTACGTTTTTTTAAAGAGAATTTTATAGTAAATTCAATACAAAAAACAAATTTCAAATATTCAAAAAGTTATACTGCAATAACTATAGAAAAATATGTATATAGCATGTTTTGTATTTGAATCCACATAGAGCAGACCACACATGCTGTGAGCACGAACACCCTACAAGCTAAAGGAATCCTAATGATGAGACTGTTAATTAAATTACAACTTCCTCTTTAATTTCCCGAATGTTTTTGTGAAACCTTTCCTATTTTATTCAGAATTAAGCTTAATTAAAAGCAAAGCCTTCAAATAATTAAATTAAAATATCCTTAGATATGGAAATATATTTTTAAAGTATAATAGTAAAATTCACTGTAATGTTATGCAAAAAGTTAAGTATGGAACGCGTTTTTAATTTTATTTTCAAAAAATTTCCATGTGCTTGTTATAAAAGATAATTTTTCCTGGTAAAATTTTCTTTTTACAATGGAATTCAGTTTAAAAGAAATTAAATGTCTAGACTTTAAGTCATTAAATTCGTCTGACCTTTTCTTATATTTAAACTTTATTGCAATTACAGGAAATTAAAGAAGATTTATTTAAGGGTAAAGAAAAATGTAAATTCCACCCACATTCGAAAAATATGAAAGACTTTCATTATTGTGATTAAGCACACGTATTTATTATTATTTTTTTTGTTAAAAATTTAAGCATATTTATTAATTTTTTTTAAAAAATGCATTTCATTTTATGCGAGTACATTTTTTTTCCCAGAAAATTCTTTATTTTCAATAAAAATATATAGGTAATAATACAGCCATGTAAAGATCGATGTAATAATTTTCTAAATATTAGATTTAAGATTATAATTTAAACAAAACGATTATACAATTAAAGTTATTATAGTTTGTACAAGGTTATTTTTTTTAAACTAATACTATTCAGAGATACCATTAGCTTGATCTAACATCCGCAATGACACCGTCTAGATATGGAATAAAATAATGACACAAAATTAGGATTCCTTAAAGAAAAAAAAAACTAATTCCAAAAATCTCCAATGAGAGGATAATTTTGGTACTCTACAATGTAAACAAGAGAAAAAATAATGCATACAAATTAACGGTGAAAAAAAAGGTTACATTTTATTTACTACATTCACTTCCTTGACGAGGAATTCAGCAGCATTCAGTATGTGACCGCTTTTCTCATAAACTTTTTCTACACATTTCCTACGTTCGTACACAACATGTCACAAGGAATATTCCACAGTATCTTTGATAAGTGTGCTAACAATGGTCCCAGGTAATACGTCAACGATTACAGTTGCAACATCTATTATTGCTCCTTTTGACACAGGTATGCGTCATCAGCAAGGTCGGTATACCAGTGATTCTGTTTCTAAGAACTTTTTAATCATTCCATTCAAATCAATAAGATCCCCTTACGTAACTTCAGTCGCAATCTAAGCTCCCACGAAGCTGTCCACATAATCTTAATTACCATGTCATCACTATTCTAAATACCACGTTCGGTGACATTGCGGATATTTGGTCAAGCCACAGGTGGCTCTGAATAGAGTCAGTATGTAAAAATCCATCTGCTTGTATCTTTTACACCCTGAATTTACATAAGACCAAATTACCCATTTAAATGCAATACTTAAATGAAATAGATTTCTAATATATGATACACATATTCTCAAAATATTATATTTGAAGGCTTTGAGCGTATTGTAAAAAAATCAAAGCATGCAATAAATGAAATTCGCACTCTGAAAATAGGTCAATAGGTTATTCAATATCGCAAGTAAAACATTCTTTTTTTCTTTCAATTTGAATAATGAAGATCATTAGAAAATAAATATATAATAAGCATAGTTTGTACTTTACTCAAAATATCTGAATTACATATACATACACAGTCGACTCTCGATAATTTGAACTTGGAGAGACCAATGAAAAACTTCGAATTATCAAGAGGGTAGAAAAAATTTCCAAAATACACGAAAATAGATTTGTTTTCCTGATACATTTAAATTTGAAACTATGTAATAAAACAACAATTGTTCATATGTATAAATTATTTTAAAGTATTTTTAAAAAGTACATATTATACAGTATAAATATAAAACAGAAGTTACAAGTCATGTACTAAAAGAATGCGTTCAATACATTCATACACAATCCTATGCATCCCTTCTTCACAATAGCGGACCATCCTTTTTGAACACATGTGTAGTAAGGCTACGTATTAAGTGAAAGTTATGGGCGGCCGATAACATGTGTGGTTGGTCTATTGTCCACTTGAAGAAGGAAAGCAATAAAAGTGTCTTTTCGCCCGAGGAACCGTAAAACACTAAGAAGGGATAGCAGACAGATGGCCATCAAAAGGTCTACATTACCGGGAAAACACGCAGAGACGACACAACGTAAAACTTGTAAGCTCCAATCTGTTTATTACAGGACTGCAGATGACAGTGATTCTTCGAATTGTCGAGAGTTTTAAAAGATAACTTCGAATTATATAACATTTTGTAATCTGGCCAGCCACAAATTTTACCTCGAAATATTTAGTGTACCAAAACTTGTTGTTTTATTACGAAATATCGAGAATTTTTCTAGGGACTGAAAATATACTTCGAATTATCGAATGTTTGAATTATAGAGAGAGTCGACTGTTTATACACACACATATATATACTTAATCGCTATACATTATTGAAATTTATAGAAAATACTATAATATTTTATTTACTAGCATTTGACATTGATTCCACAATAGAAAATGTAAAACATATTCTCAAATTCTCAAATGTGTAGCAAAATATGAGTTATATATATTTGTGCATGATTAAATTAATTTTATCATCTCAAAATTGTTATATAATCCTAAATACAAAAAGATCTAATATTTAAAAAGTAAAAAATAAGCATTAAAAAAATAAAACGTACAATGTAATTCTAAAGCTATTTGAATCAAAATCAGAAGTAGAGAACAAACATAAAATTTAAAATGTGTTTTTTTCCTTAAAATATAAAAAATATACACTGTACTAAATAAATACAGACTGCAATAAAAACCTGCCACCAAAATAAATTTCATCAAGCTGATTTAAAAGTTGAAAAACACTTAAATTATTTTCAAAAATAGTGACGTTTACCTACCAACGAGCCTCTATTTACAGCCATGATGAACTGGAAGCTAATAGAATAATGTGATATCTGGTAAAGGGATTACTGATTTCTCCTCAAGTCCTGTAAGTTGCCTCATCGTGTGCGAGGGGGGTATCACTGGATGGAATGGGCGAAGTACGTCGGGAGAATATTCTCCTGGGTAACTCTAAGCGTGAAGGCCATTTCACTTTACCCAGCTAAATACCTACAGGCAAATGAACTAAGTCAATCCTCTACCTCTGGGGTGCTCAGGTCTTTTGACTAACAGAGGGTGCCTTTTTCCTCCGTCTATGAGTTATGTCATCTGTCTTCCTTAGTCCATCTGGATTTTGTCTGACAGTGAAGTGTCTTCCAACATTTGTCAAATTTGAGTAGCGTTGGTAATAAAACCGTAACTTATATTCTTAATAAATTAAAATAAGTCTCATCATCTTGTGATGTGCACTTTCAGTGGATCCCCTCGCATGTAGATATTTAGGGTAATGAGGAGTCGGATGCCTTGGCGAAGGAGGGTGCCAGAGATGCTCTGGCTACATCAAATCACCTGACTTATCTTGAGCTGTACTCTGCCAGAAAACATATTGATAAAAAAACTTGGCTCGTCCCCCCCCCGTTTCAAAATTGGTATCGAGATGATTTTCCTTGCGGATCCTTTTCTATGAATTGCGATAGATGCACCCAGATGACAGTTTCCAGATTTATTAGTTGATATTTAAGAAGTCTTGCTTTCCAGGGTGGCCATAAAACCCATCCGATTTGGCCCAAAACCAACATCTAGCAGGCTTCAAAGACTCATATTCTTGGATGCCTGGGTTTGTCCTATGACGATGTACTAGGTCTTCCCATGCTTGTATTTACTTTTTGTAGTTGAATTAACTCATAGATCTCGTGTAACAGAAGCTAGGCAAGGAAATAAGCAACAACAACAACTACAACTGATTTGTCCAGATACTCAAAGGATTCAAGATTACCTCATTCTGATTTAAAAACACTGAAATGACAGTTTTTTGGCAGATAACGTTATGGGTTATTTCCCGTTAGGTGGATTAAATAAAAATTAATTAGCAAGCGATGCCTTGGACAGCTCAAGACCACTATCGCGAATCCCTCGAGAGAATATTTAAATGAATTATATATATATATATATATATATATATTATTTACATAAAATACCGAAGGGAATTAAGAGATATATTTGACGATCACGCTTCCCAAATATATCCTTTTCCATATAGATCACAAAAATCTAATTTGGAATTTATTTGAACACATTACGTCTAGATCATCCCGTATGGATAACGAAAACATTCTTATTTAATCAGACGATTATCGGCAGTCGCTTTCACATCACTGCTTGAAACCAACCTTGTTCCGGATAAGAGTTCCTTCAAATTTTGAAAACAAAGTTGTAATTGGGTAACAAATCTGGACTTTATAGGAGTAAAGGTGACTCCAGAAATCCCTTTTGATCTTATGCGGCATTTCTAAAGTTTACCAAGCTGCAAGACTTCTTGCATTGTCAAGCAGGGAGATAATGACATTGCAGGCCGTTTGCATTGGAAGCTCTACGTTACCTTGTGAAAGTGGTACTTTTATGATGCACAATAATAGTATTGCCATGATCCAGATTCTCGATCAGCAATACTATTATTGTGCATGAATTTGAGAATATTACCTCCAGAATTTTACCGGCAGGAATGTAATTCTAAATTTCCTTTCCTCTGATGATTCAAATTGTTTTCCCTCCCAGTTATTTTGCTTGTGACAAGAAAATGACGAAGCCATGTTTTGCTGTCGGAAACGATTTAAATCAAGAATAGGAATGCAAGAGAAAAATAAGGTTATCTTTGATTTATGGGACTTTCTGCTCTTTGGATAAACTGCTTGCAAGGAGCTTTGAAATCTGCAACACCGCATAAATTGCACATTGTATGGTACTATAGCTCGTGAAGAATTATAATTAGATCATACTGAATATTTTTTCGACTGGTACTTAATAAGTACTACTTATTGATTTCTGTTGTTGAAGAACATGCGCGGTTGTTTGCTAACAGTGGATTTTCACATTGTCTTTGCTAGTTGAAAAGAACAGCCCCTTTCGACTATTTGTCATATGCGTACTTCGTTTTCACCATAATTACTCCGATTCAATACTAAATTTTAGATTGGATAAATTATTTATCCCTAACAAAGAAATCGTTGTTTGCATCTTTAAGCGAGAGTAATACACACGCACCTTGTCATTTCAATCTCTCAAAAGCGGCTGCCATCTTACTCAAACCAGCTCACTCGCACGTACAACCACAATAAGAAATCTGCAATTTGGATAAAACAATACCTGCATTTTGGATAAGAATATTTTATACACAATGATTTACTGCTGCTTTTAACTTTTTTTTAAAGGGGTGGATTCTATAAATACAAAATGTTTAAGCTTTAAAAAATTTTTTAAGTTTCTCTATGCGTATTTCAACAAAGATAGTTCTGAAATTTTATTTCAACAAAATATTTCTATTTATTATTTTTTTTTCTAAAATAAAATTCATATAAGGATTTGAAGCTGCAACGCTATCGAGGACTGAAAATAAGCTATGTTTTCAGTATCATTCAAACAGTTTTATTTGTCTGCAATACAGTTATTTCTTTCCGTCGTGCATCTATTTAAATTGTTTTCCTTCTTTGTTACATGCTTAGCATATGTAAAATAGTGAATATAGGAAACATGCGAGCTGTCACTAACAGTAGTGCAGAACGTGTTATTATTATTTCCGCATAAACTATTTTTTTGAGGAAATATACTTGGTAAAACAATTTACTTTCTAACAAAGTAATACTTGGTAAAACAATTTACTTTCTACAAAGTAATACTTGGTAAAACAATGTACTTTCTACAAAGTAATACTTGGTAAAACAATTTTACTTTCACAAGATGAAGGGAAAATGCATTAAATATGTTTTCTTTCTATAATTATGTAAGTTATGGCTTAGCAATTGTTAAAATACTATATATGCCATTTTCTAGAAAGGAAGGAAATACAGAAATTGATTAACATAAAAAAAGTGTTTTCGGAAATTTTATGCTTTCTCAAATTTAATGTATTTTCGTTATCAGAAAATAAAGAGTATTACCATTATTACATTTTACAAAAATATAATATGTACCATTATTACATTTTACAAAAATATAATATGTACCATTATTACATTTTACAAAAATATAATATGTACCATTATTACATTTTACAAAAATATAATATGTACCATTATTACATTTTACAAAAATATAATATGTACCATTATTATATTTTTGCATTAGTTTATAAAAAAAAATATGACTTGTATAGTGTAAAAAACAATACCAATACAAATCCTTTAAAGATAATTTTGATAAACTAACAATACAGCCGGAAATACTAATAGATATAAACAAGAAAGTGTCAAGTACTTTCAGAATGGCATTTTTCTAAAAGGGGACTGGAAGTGATTAGAATTTATAATATAGTATGAGCAACTTTCATATATTTTGAACTGTTTCCACATTTTAACTAAGGCAAATTACATATATTTTTTTTTTAATTCATTGGGAAAATAAATGGTCATATAAAGATTTCTGAGTTTGTATTTCTTTAATTAGTGATGCATTGTTCGCATTGCTTTTAATGCTTTCGTACATTTTTAATCCATCAATGTTGGTAAATAAATCATTAATTACTGTGATGTAACATTTTGTGATAAAGATTATTATAATATATACATATGCTACAGCCAAAGCATATGAAGTTTGGTTGGCCAGTTTACGAATTGACCAAAGTCCGAAGTACTTGCAATTAATAGTGTATGTTTTAATTTTACTGGTCATTTTGAGTGGCTTTGGAATCCTCCGCCGAAGACCGATGCGATAATGATAATTTGACCGGTAGGCTGCACATCTGTTGCTTTTGGTGTGAATAATATAAATAAGGACATGTTGTAGGGTTAATTTGACAGATAGTACCAACAAGGAAATGTCTTTCAATATATTAACAATAAAACTATTTTTCTTTATATCTGTTTTAATTAGCACTTATATTTTTTATTTGCATTTGCACAAATATTTGATCTTTTTTGAAGCGATATTTCGGGAGACAATGTGGTCTGGTATCTTTAACATTAGGTCTATGGTACAGAAAAAGACTAAGTATCACCCTTAAAGGTCGATAACAGATTGAGAGTACTCAATTTGCCTCTGTATCATACATGATACTCAATGCATTTGTTCAAGATATAATACGTCATTTTTTTTTTTTTTTTGAACTGCGCCAATCTAATCTTCTTCACGCTATCACGTTTTTACAGCTGGGTGGCGTGGTAACACACCCAAGTGGCCTTCTACACCCAAGGTTGAGGGTTCGAACCCGGCCCAAGTCGGTGGATTTTCATGATGCAGAAAATCGACAGCGGTCATGTTGCATAATTATGTGGCATGCAAAAGATCCCTAGAGTGTCTGTTTGGCTTGGATGCTCTCGGCAGAATTAAATCTTAGTACTGGTTGGCATCGCCAAGAGCTCAGGTGCCTCTGTCTGGGGAGAAAACTGGGCGTCTCAAAATTGCTTGCTGTAATTGGTATCGCCAATATGGTGCAGCGCTAAAAAATGATACCAGCTCTTGGGGAATGTTCTAGGTCTGCAAAGGTTTGAAATACCAATATGCATCCCCATTGAAAAAAAAACGTTTTTACAGCATATACTTTCACTTAAAAAATTCTATTGGGGCTTTAATATGAGAACAGAATTACACGCGATCATATTTTAATATATTACAAGCAGATTTTTAACTCAGAAGAGCCACTTATATTTGAAATCTTTTCTGAAACAATTGTACTTAAACAAATACACAGAATTACTTTTTTTTTAAATACTTCATTTTTAACAGTGTGTAAAACATTCTGCTCTTGATTTCTATCCAATTGATTGGCTGATCGTCCCAAGTCACTTCGAAAATTGGCCGGCTAAGTTCAGAATTCAAGAAAAGATTGGACATTAACCGGGAAGTTTACCGCAATGCTGACCAAAATGCGAACTGGCCGATTTCGGGCTTTGGCTTTAACATATATCAAGGAGAAAAGCGACTCACTCATCCCGATATCTCCGGAAGTATTAGACTTACGGATTTAAAAATTGATAGGCATTTTCCTTTCATGGAGTAGAAAACCGCTAATAACAGAATTTGCGAAAATCAAGCCCCAAGAGATATTACAGGGAATTTAAAAGTAAATATTCCCATTTTGTAATGATTAGAGTTATAAATTAGAAATTTGGTAGACACGTTAGGTTTATGGAGTAAAGGTAAGCTACAAAAGATAGATTTTGCGAAAATCAAACCCCAAGGGCTGTGATTCTTAAACTTTCAGTATTTGCGACCCAAACTCTCAAACATAATTTTCATCGCGCCCCCTTCCCTACAATAACAATATTTTGAATGCAATAGTAAGTACTTAGACCAGTGCTTCTCAAAGTTTCAATATTCACGACCCAAAATACAATAATAATTTTCATCGCATCCTCCTCATACAATAACAATATATTGAATTCAATAAAGTATAATTCGACGCTAAAACTACGATACGATCTTAACCTCTTAAGAGCCACTGGCATATATAAACGTTTCTCTCAATCAAAGCGTTAGTTTTCCTGACGTATATATACGTCTTTTTGGCGTACGATTACGTCTTTCCGAAATACGCCAACGTCGAAAACGGTTGGCATTAGGAAGTGAATCGCGTAACATTTAATCGGCAGTTAAAGGATTAATTATAAACCATACAAATTACAGATATAAGTGTTAATTTTTGTATATAACTTTCATATAAGACAATCCCATGGGGTCACTGGTCATTATTAAACTTGTTCTTAACTTAGTATTGTTAACTTAATTATGAAATATGTCGTGTAGCGCCAATAAATTTATAAGTGTAATGTATCAGTGAAAATGTGTATTTTATTTTTTATTATGTCAGAATGTATTTTGTTTGTTTACTTCAGTAAATTATTAATTTTTAAAGTAATATTTTGTTTTCGACTTTTAATATGCTCGCGCTACCCTCATAGAGTGGTCACGCTCCCCAAGGAGGGAGCGCCCCACAGTTTGAGAAACGCTGACTTAGACGCTAAAACTACAATACAACCTCAATTATTAACCGTACAAATTGTAAAAATATGTCTTAAATTGTAGATTATGTACAAATATGTATTAAGTTAATGTTTTAACTAATATATAACATTTTAAGTAGTTTCTTTTAAATAATAATTCTTTTAATGATCTTGAATTTTTTACTTTTTAATATGCGACCCCTCCCCCCCTACACACACGTAGAGTTATGACACGCCTTAGGGAGTATGCCCCCCAAATTGAGTTACGAGAACTTAATTGACGCTATAGATCAATAAGGGACTATTAGACGTTCAAACTTAAAATTTGGTAGGTATGTTCCTTTCATGCAGTAGATGAACAAAAATGGTTTTGTGAAAATTGAATGTTAGGGGGCACTATGGATAAATATATAACCTTATTTTATAACTAATATTTCTACAAACTTGAGATTTAGTAGGCATGGTTCTTTCATGGAGTAGAGTCCCTATGAGAATCGGCTTTGCAAAAATCGATTCTCAAAGAAAATTGAGAATACTTAAGGCGGGACATTATAAAAAAAAAATCCTGTTTTTACTTGAAATTTGGTAAGTTTGTTCCTTTAAATAACAGAAACCTGCCAAGAACGGATTTTACAGAAATCGACTTCTTTGAAGAGGGGAGAGGAGATATTGATGTTGTATAGGTAAAAATTTACCTTTTTCGAACTACTAAACTTAAAATAATAAAATTTGGTATGCATGTGCTTTTTTTTAATTTTATTTATTTATTTTTTTTTTTTTATGAATTTGAATCCGCTAAAAATTGTTTTACTTGAATCGACTCTCAATTGGACTGGATAAAAAAATTCCGTTTTTGAATTAATAGAAATTATACTCTAAATTCAGCAAGCATGTTTATGTTATTCAATAGAGATTCACTAAAATGGGTTTTGCGGATATCCACTTTAGGGGAGGGAGCTATGGAAGCGTAAACGATAATTCTACTTCAATTTTAGTAATTCAAGTCATGTCCTTTTTAAATCAAGGGGTGAGAGATTTAAGAATGTTTTTCAATACGAATGGGTAAACAGTATATATTTGTACGACATCGAGAAATACCTAGCAAAGCGGGGATGGGTAATGATTAGTAGTTGTACTGTAATACAGCATTAATTACGAAAATCTAATTCTACTTTTGAATAAAATCTATCTGAGTTTTTTATGCAAGGGCTAAATAAACTATACATTTTACAAGATATTTTTAGTAGAATATTTTTTTAAAAATATGTTACAATTGTTATAAGTTAATTTTACTGAAATATTTAAATGGATTTTATACAATCTTTTCAGAAAAATCCCACCAAAAGTCATAATATTTTTAAACATTTTAACGAAGCCTTTGAAATGAGTTAATTAATTATTTGCATATCAATCTATTTTTAATATTATTCTCAATTAGTGAACTAATTAGTTTTACAATAATTTACTATTTCAAAATTAAAAATGAAAATGTAAATAGTTTTTAATACATTACTTTCTTTTAAGGTTAAAATTGTAATATAACTTTTGGCATTTTTGCATGTATCGCATCATATTTCATTACATCAAATATTTTAATCTAATGCATTATCTAAATATTTTAAGAGTATGTTTATATTTTTGACGTTTAAATATTTAAGGATTATAGGTTCATTTTAGGAATAATTTTATAAAAATATATGCAAATATTAACCCAAAATCCTTTTTCATATCTTATCATAATTACAGAACTCACAGCTTAAACTAAACGACACTGATCGTATTAGCTAGTATTTTCGTAAAATTAAGATTCTTAAAGTCATACGATGAAAATAAAACACACTTAATGCGTTAGCTTAAAACCAATTAAATATCTTTCGTGAGTACTTAAAACGTTTATGAAAAAAAAGGGAATTAAAGAAAAATATATAAAACGAGTCCATTGACTATTCCTTTGTGATCTTGAGTGTTCAATTAAAAATGTTATTTAGTATAATGTTTTCTTTCACGAATTAAACATGTTTAAAAAATATTAAAACAATTTATAGCGGTTATTTTTTAAAAAAGGTAATAATTTGGAAAGACGAAAATAACCATAAGGTAATAATGTAAGTACAAAAAAGAAATATTAATGGAATATATAATTAAAAGATATTTATTTTTCTTTTTTAAAAAATAGATAGCCTTAATTGAAAAAAAATCGTATCTATTTGTAAGATAAATTATAACTACTAAAAATATAAATTTTTAAAAATTTTAACTAGTGTCGTAGCTAGTATTTAGTAATCCCGGTATCAAAGCTCTTTGGGGCACTTGCTACGCGATTTGGAGCCTTCGAGCTCATCATTGATACGGCAGTAGCTACGCCTCTTATGTTAACAGGAAATAATTATATATGTTCAGAACATTAGTTTGTAATATCATGAACTTATATTACCTTATGTAAAATTGAAAATTAATATATATCATTCTAGAATTTATAAAAATAATATACATAATTATTTAATGTAATGCTACTTATTTTTTCCATTTATCTTATCAAAAAAATTACCTTCTAAGTATAAATGTTAGACAGCAAAAAAAAATCTTGAGTTCCATTAATGCACATTTCAAAGCTAAATAGCGAAGTATTATTTTGAGGTTCTAAATGCTACAACAAGCATGGTCCATAAATTTTGATTACACGTGTTCCTTTTAAATAAAAGAACATTTAAAGCGTTTGTATTTCATTAATATTATCTTTTTTTCTTAATCTTTATTTTCAGTTCCTATTCCTCTATGGTATCGAAACAATTTGCTTAATGCAGATCTATTTATCACGGGTAATATTTAATGCATGAAAAACAACTTTAAACGATTGGATGAGATTTAATGATATGGCTAGAAACTTATCTCCTTTTTCATTCTTTCTTTCCATTGGATTATTGGTTCTAGGAAACAATTTTTTTTCAAAGCTCAAACATAATTTTTTCAACACTTTATTGAAGTACTTTGTAACGCTAAATTGTAACGCTTTGCTTATTTTCTTAATAATTTCACAACGTCATGTATTACTCATAATTATTATGGTTTTAAAATTTTACCACAAGTTATTTTGCTATTTATATCACAAATGCATAAACTGTGTTGGTTTTTTCATCATTTTAAGTCCCAGAATGATTTGTAAATTATTTAAATGAAAAGGCTTTGAAAAAATAGTAATTTCTTTTTAAAAAGAAACTTAAGGGTATGGAGATTTAAAATACATTCTTCATTTTTTTCATTGATCTACAAAATGAAAAAAACAGAATTAGAGACAATTTAATTTATTCGCTTAATTTCTTAATGAAATGCCTGTGAATTTAAAAGCACCCAGAAACAAAAAACTGAAATTTTCATTTCAAAAGATAGTTATCAATTTAAAGGTAACACGCTAATTACAAGATAAGCTATAAATAAACAAAATTATAATAACACATTTATTTAAATATAAAATTATATAATAAGTATAGCAAAAATTATATAAATGAATAATGTTTTATTCATTCATTTTGTAAAATTGAAATTGAAATTCCCCGTAAGCAAATGTATAGTATATTAAGGAAAACCTAATAAATTTGTGCAAGATGTGGCTAAAAAAATCACTTATTATAGAATATTTAATATATAATTTGTATAAAACTAATAAAATTGTATTACATTCTTAAAATTTAATTACAAGGAAACGGTAAAAATATAAAACAATTGTAAACATTTTTTTTTAAAAAGCTTGCAATATGCAACATATTTAACAAATATGGCTAGTTAATTGTTTTATATCGATGTCTTTATATTATTTATATATTTATAATTTTTGGCAAGAATAGAGTGAATGTATGCAAGACCATTTGAATTTTCAATACTTACGTTTAATTATAACAAAAAATAGCTAATGTTTTTTTTTTTTCAAAATTTCCTAAACTACTTAATTTTTTCTTTAAATTATTCTAATGGTTACAAAATATGATACTAACTGTCCACTTCAATAATGATTTAAGGTTTGTTCATGAAAATAACGATTGTTAACCGTATACAAAAATAACATATAAAACTATATACAAGTCCTTTCAATTACCTGAAATGAAGTATTTTAACCACATACTTATTTGTAATGGAAACGTTTAGCATTCAATTGAATTATATTAATTCTTTTGAGGTGGGTTTGAATGATTATGCAGTAATGTTGTTGAATTTGCTACATGTTCCTTTCACTTCCTATAATTTGTCCTTGTTTTCGTTCGACACTTTTTTATATATTACTTAATTAATATTTTTAAAAATACATTTTATGCGACTTGTATAGCAAATACGTGTAGTCCAGTCGGTTATAAATTATTTGAATCCATTCTCAAAACCATAAACAAAAGAAGTAAAGTTAACTAGTGGTTTGAACAAGGTTTAAAACAGCTTAAACACTTTCATCGGCCTACTATACAAGAATCCGAATTGGATTTTTTTGGGGAGAACAGGAGGTGCATCCACATAATTTCTTTCTCAGTGTTTGTTTGAAATTCTTGACTGAGTTATTATTTGGATATATATAAACTTTATATACGTTTCTGATTTTATTATTTATGTAATATTTTGTCCACTATTCTATGCATATGTCTTATTAGACATAAATATTACCATTAAAAACATGGCTTTTCCAAATGCACCCCTGCTACCTGCAATGTTTTTCCCTTGTGCTTTGTTAATAATAACCGCAAAGCTGAGTTTGGTTGGAAATTGAACTCGTTTGAATTGAAATGTTAGGTCAGTGGTTTTACTGGAATTCGAGATATGATAACACTTTCCCCTTTCCCGACACCTGATAAAGAAGGCAAAAGCAGTGGTTTTGCGGCATTACTGTAAACGGCTCAAGTCGATATGTGCTAAATTGAAGGTCTGCCAAACATGCTGCATTATATACATCAAAAATACTATACGTGAAGGTAATTACATAAAAAAATGCGTCAATGACTTTTTAAAAAAAAATATTCGTTTCATGAGATTGCAAAGATTAAATTAACGGCAATTATCTCAATACGTAAGCCAATCTAAAACTCGTTATTCTGTTCTGTCATGCTATACTGCCTTATGCTGGATAATCAACTCTGAAGCTCGTAAGTAATTATATGATTTGAAAGGAATAAAATGTGCCACAATTCGTAATCAGTATATATCGAATAACAAACTTTTATTTTGACACACTGCATATTTACAAAGTTTATCCTTCCTGGTCGTATAACAAAACTCTTATATGATTTTAATTTACAACTGCAACAAAAATATACAAACATATACAATGAAGCAAAGGAATTTAAACATAATGTATTACCATGGGGAAAGCAGCTATATGGATTTTATAGTCCATTTTCGGTATACAACATGAACGAAATAACTTAAGGCAAAACTGCATCGTTTTAAAGATTAGCAGGCTTTATACGAATACTATCGTGTTGTAAGGACAATTCGAATGACAACTAAAGAAGTCATGATATCATATTGTGTCTCATAGTATAACTTTTAGTTGTTAAGTTATGTAGCTAGAGGCATTTATATGAGTATTATGCTGTTTTCTTAGACATATCCAGGAACATCTTCGTTGGTCATAGAGGCTCAATTCAAACCAGCCGCATCGCTGAAAACAATATTAGTTCCAAAACTCCAAACGAATCTGGCAGCAATCAACGGTGAAAGGCAAGGGAACGCAAAGAGATCCACGACTTCAGATCGTATTTGTGTTATCGATGTGTATTATAATAAACTGTATGTCGGCGATAGGCTGGATCATCGATAAGGCCACATGTAGAAATTGAGCACCGATTACTCTGCTTTCACGTTTTATATTTGCTCTCGGTCGATTGCATGCATATTGACCGTCTCTGCGCCATGGTACACCAATACTTATAAAGGCCGTCGAATAGTAGCTTTGTCCCTACACAGATACTGAACAATTCAATGATTTGAACCCCTGGAATCCTTTCTTCAAATTGCACTTCTTACAAACGGTGAAATTTGCATTTGAGGTTCGTGAATCTATCTGCGAGAAATTAGAACAATTTGCGAAAGTAAATGAACTTTTTTTACATAGAACAGTGCTTCTAAATCTTTCAATATCAATATCAATTTCTAAATCTTTCTAAATCTTCAGTGCTTCTAAGTCTTTCATACCCAATTTGTAATCAAAACTTTCATCACGCCCACCTTATACAATAATAATGTTTTAAATGCAATAAAAATATACTTTGACGCTAAAGCTACAATACCACTAAAAGCTATAATATGACTTTAATTATAAACCATACAAATTATCAAGATATTTATTAAGTTTTATACATGACAAGCCCATGAGAGCCATCAGTAATTTTTAAACTTTTTTTAAAAAATTCAATATTGATAAATTAACTAACAAAAATATTGTGAAGTACTGATACATTTATATAAGTATATAATATCTGTGTAAATGTGTATTTTATTTTTTACTATGTCAGGATGTATTGTGTTACTTCCTTTCAATAAATTAACACTTATTTTAAATCTTTTATTTTCGACTTTTCAATAAGCTCGCGCCCTCCCTTACAGACATATCACGCCTCTCTAGTGAGGCGCACCCCAACGTTTGAGAAACTCTGACATAGAAGTTATGCTTTAAATGCTCTGTGCTTTATACACTAGGCGGATGCTTTCTTATAAGGCGTTGGAATAGTTAGTTTGTCATTAAATTGTAAAATATAATATTTACTTACATTATAGTAAGAAATTAACTTATGAAATTTCGTCCTATTCAGATCGCTCTATCTTTTTTGCGTCCCTTTTTAAGTTATAAATTGTATACATTCATTTCTTATATTGCCGCAAAATTTTAAAAATTCCTATAAATAGTATTTTAGAATCAATATTCCTCTTTAATTCGGGACTAATTTACCGTATTATATTTCATTACATATTTTTTGAAATAATGAAAAGCTTGCAAATTATTGTGCATAGTTAAAAATTTAATTAAAAAAACGGAAAATGCAATTAATTTTTATTAATTTATATTAAAAATATCACTTTAATTAAAACTGTAATCTGATGAAATAGTGTAAAACTAATTAAACATAGGGTCATGTTATATTTAAAATGTAGATAAATATTATTGTGTTATAAGTTTTTTTTTTCAACAGCTTTCGAAATCAGAAAATCATGAAATACGCAGTTAAAATAAACTCGTATTGATTTTCGATGTTCAAACAAGGATTAGTTAGAAAAATGTGCAATGAGTAAAGCAAACATTTCATGAAATGGAATATTTCGCAATTGTATTGGTTTCTGAAGTTTTCCAAAATGTCTGCTCAATTAACCCTAACTTTTTTACGACTGAAACACATTGTCTGCTGTCGTTGAACTATTTGCTAATCTAAAAAGAAAGAAGAAATATGCGATTGAATTTGTTCCATCATTCGATTACCCTTTCATATTTAATTTTGATGTAAAGTTTCTGACAAATGATTCCTTTCAATCTTTTATTAAGCGATCTTATTAATTGTGATATTCAAACATCTTTACCGGTTAGAATTTAGTGACAAAAATGTTAGGTAAATATCTTTCAAAACGTGAAACGTTATGGAATAATCATAGTAAGTGCCTCAAGTTGTGTTTTGTATTCACCAAAAAAATCCTTAATCTGATTTAAATACAGTTTTATTAAAGTATTATTTTCAAAAATAATTACGGTAAATCTCTTAAACTAAATATTTTATATTAGTTTATTATCATTACATACATTATGTATTTTATTTTCTTATTATGTTGGTTTTATCTTGTTACAATTAATATTTATGATTATGGTATATCCAAAAAAGCTACAACTGAAATTAAATATTTCATATAATTAAACAATTTTACTCATAATTGGTAACTAGAGTTATAAATTTAATCATCTTAATATTAAAAAAGATTGATGAAACCTGAAATTTTGAATATGTACTAGGAAGTAAATATGATAATAATTGTGTTGAAATAATTGCAATAATAATTTCATAGTAGGAATATATCAAATTCTATACGTTACTTTAAACTTCAAAGAACTGAACTGTTCTTCAGTTTTAAGAAATAATTAAACAAAAGAAACTAATTTCCATGGCTTTATGATATTCATTAGATACCTGAGAATTTGTTTCAATCTTGGCACAATTCGATACAATTGATAATATATCGACCTTCTTAGATCTTCATGGCTCCTTAAGACAATATCCAGAGCATTCTCTGTATGCAGCGTTTCTCAAACTGTGGGGCGTGACCTCCTGGGGGCGTAATATCCATGTAAGACGGACGCGACCATATTGAAAATTAAAAAATAAAATACATAAAATACGTATTAATTTATTGAAAGGAAGTACAACAAAATTCATTGAGTTAATAAAAATGAAATACACATTTAAAATGATATACTATACCTATAAAGGCATCAGTACTTCACAATGTTTTTGATACTTATTTTATCAATATCAAATTGAAAACAAATGTAATAATTACTAAAGCCTCTCTTGGGCTTGCCATGTGCAAAGTTTAATACTTTTATTGATAGTTTGTATGGCTTATAATTAAAGTCATATTGTATATTTAGCATCAAAGTGTATTTCTATTGTATTCAATCCATTATCATTGTATGGGGAAAGAGGCGCGATGAAAATTAGGATTGAAAATTGGGTCGCAATATTGAAAGTATGAGAAACACTGTCTTTATGGATAAGATACAGACAACTCCAGACATTTCATTAAAGTCTTCTACAATTTGGCCTTTGCACTACCTTGTTCTAGGTCTCTCAACATTTCCCCATATTATCACTTTCCATAATGGAAATGTTCCAAACTTATTCCATTATACACACGCTGTTGGTTACTGATTTTAACTAAAGGCTTGGAAGCATACGAAGTGCAGATACTGGCACGTGCGCTTACTTATGCAGTAGCGATTCCTTTGTTTTAATTTTATATGCTTCCTAGAGTTTGAGATATGAATAATTTCAATTGAACTTTGTTGAAGAGACAGTATAGTAGGTTTGAATTTTAATGAGGCAATTTCGTTGAACTTCGAATGTCGCATTCCGGTTTTGCAGCAGGAAAGGGCACGGAATTGTCTCATTAGGAAAATGATGGCTCCTAAACCAGAACAACCTTTTTTTTATTAGACAATTTCATAAATTCACAGATATTACTTATATTTGCTTAGTACCCATAATAAAATTTCTAATAAATATGAATTCAATTTTAATGAAACTTTTTACAACAAAAACAAAACCTTAATTGAGGTGTACATAAGAAAGAAGTTGAGGTTTAGTTAGTAGTAAGTAACAAATGCTCTATGAGAGATTTGTTTCTTCAGATTTCTTAAAAGAATGTTACCCTTTTTTGACATCAAAAGATTTTTAAATATTGAGAAAAATGGTAATTGTTGTTATTGGAACACAGTTGTAAAAATGTTAAACTGCTTCTGTACGTATTTATAACACATTTCGTACTAAGAACAGATTTTATATTAATTATATTGCATTTTTTACTTGTGCATTTAAAGTTTCCAAGCGGTTTCGTTTTTTTTTTTGTTCGATTAATTAAAAAATAATTCAGTGTATTTAGCTGGTTATTTAAATAAATGGCATTGTTCATTTATAATACAAACTTTGATTTTTTACATAAATTCACATGCAAAGAAATATAAGGAAGTGCATTAAAACGTTGTCATTTCCCTTTTAAATTATGCAAACGATTAATTTTAAATTGTAATAAATTTTGGTTTTAAATAACTATTTTTTCAAACTTACTTAAAAACATTAATTAATTTCCTACATTATTTTATGTTACTAAATTTACTTCACTGATGTTAAACAATATTTAAAACAGAGAAAATTGTGTATATTACTAACTAAAAATTTATATAAATTAGAGTTTTAAAATTTGGTTCATTATTGATTATAAACTTAATTTTGATATATTTTGTTACAAAGGATTCCTTTCGTGTGAAGAAAAATCTCATTAAAAGTGATCGGTACAAAAACACAAAGCAAAAAATCGCTAGCTAATAATCTTGCTATAATTGTATGTATGGCACATTTACAACCATATCATTAACCTATTGTGTTAGAACTGTGTTGCGTGCAACAAATATCAGCCTTGATTAATAGTTGGTGGTTATGGAAATTGTTCACATATATGACTGCGCTATAGGAGCGAAAAAAGTAGGAAAATGTTATTATGAATTATGCTGATTAATCTGAAGAGTTGAATATTCACTATTTATAATTAGAAAAGATTGCGTGACTGAAGCTTAGAAAAGAGGATTATTGTAACACTTAGAAACATAAAATACTACAGTAGTTTTTGTTCTTAGGTTGAGAAATAAGTTTGGCTTAATTAAAGGGAAAGAACAGAAAACAAGCCAATTTGTACCCTTAATTATATAGTTAGAAAGGAATACATTTATTTCTTATAAAATAGAAAAAAATCTAGTCTTTTTATCTAGCAATTCACAATAATATGGATTACAACTTTCATGAATACATAAATCAGGTATTAACAGTTTTCACTGAATGTGAAGGAAATACTTAAGATATAAAACAAAAAAACTAACGCCCTGCAAAACACACCTGCATGAATATGTATTTTTTTATGCCTCTTTACTTTAAGAATTAATTTAATATTATGCACGTTAATAAATATTTGATTTTATTTGATTTTTATTTTTTACTGAAAATCTACACTAGAGTAACAATGTTAAAGATGATTTAGAAAGAAACACAAATATTTCCATTGAGAATTTTAATTTTAAATCAGTTAACATTTATCGATTCATTTTTTATGGAATTTATCCTCCTTATTTTGGTTCAAACATATGTTTCTAAAACTTTCTGTTAATCTTTATCAAGTAAAATTTCAGTTTTGTGCTTAAATTTTAGTATTTTGCTAAAAGGTTTAATTATCATACTGTTCGAATTAATTGGGATACACATATTTTCTTGCCTTAATTGGTAATTGTTGACCTAAGCTACCACAAATCAGTTATATTTGCCTAGATGTAGTGTGACGGATTAACTTTGACTGGTTTTCGTGCATCAGTAGCTCAATTGTCGGCATTTATGTGTGCCAGCTGTTGGTTACAATTTGGCGTTCTGTGTAATACGTATTACTTCTGCTTGTTCGGAGGAAGCTTTCTAAAATAATCGCTCTTAAAGAACACGTTTCTACGAGTGTGTTCTTTAAGAGCGATTATTTTCACACACACTTAAAAACACACTTCTACGAGTGTGAAAAATACAGTTGCGGCTGTTGGTGAGGGCAAATCAAGTATTTCAATAGTTTTAAGATCATTTGAAATTCCCAGAGAATATTTCCTCTAAGATGAAAAAAAAATGTGGACGTAAGTGGAAAACTACCCCAAGAACTAATAAAATTTTAATAAGAAATTGCACACACACACACAGTAAATCCGAGGAAGATAAGCATAGACCCCTTCGAAAGGATTTATAAGAATATAGTGCTGAAGCGAATGCCTCAGTTGTACCTGAAAGCTTCTGAAAAGTGGTCTTCAGGTAACAAGCGTGAGTGTAAAACAATTTCTAATTCAAAAAATGATGGGAAAACTTTGAGCATTGGCAAAAAAGTACTAATATTAGACTGTTAACGACTGGAAGTAGGTAATTTTCAATGATGAAACACATTTATTAGTGCAGGGATACAGATGAAGTGCAGTAAGACAAAGTGAAGATGAAACTCAATTACCAGATCATATCCAACAGACTGTCAAACACCCTTCTGAAAAGATATTTCTGGGTTTTTTTCTCAACAAATGGCATTGGAAACTGAGTTCTTCTTAAAAGCATGATGAATTCAATCAGGCACATAAAACATTATTCAGAAGGATTGTTCAATTCATGATAACATTTAACGAAACATATCAAGAGGATTTGGCTATTTTTCACAATTCGATATCAGTCCAAAATTTTATGCTGGAAAATAAAATACAAGTGCTTGTTTGACCTGGTAATTTACCACACCTAAATTCTATTGAGAACTTATGTCGCATTCTCAAGAATCGTTTAGCTGAAATGAATTTCATGATTACAGAACAGATGACAAAAATTGCTGTACAAGTGTAGTTACTCGATGGTAAAGTCAAGAATATGTTCGATACACTAGCGAAATTAATGCCAAAACGTGATCAAGAGGAAATTTTGGTTAAAAGAGCACATACTTTGTATAATACGATTGAAAGCAAAGGTTTTAGAAAAAAATCTTTTTTACCGTTAGTCCCAATTAATTCGAACAGTATAGTATTTGTTTTCACTACTAATCAACATTTTGTTTAGAACTGCAAAAAGTAAACATATTTTTCTCGGCATATGTAAAAGTGCTCATTCATAAAGCTTGAAATTTATCTCAAAGAAAAACACATAATTAAACTATTTTTTCTTAAAAGTTTATTTTGAAACTCATTAAAGAAAAACTGTAGTTTACAAATGAAGCTGATATATTATGCCGAAAGTTCTACTTATAGATTTAAATTTCTTTAGAATATGTTTGGTTTCGGAAATATCAGTATATAAAATATATATATATTCCATGACTGATCATAAAACTATTCAAAATATTAATACTTCCCATTTCGAGAGGCGTTGTTTATTTATTTATTGCACGCAACTTAACAAAATCGGATTTTAAAATCTCATTATTTAAAAAATATGCATTTATGTTTACTTGCAGATGACATAGCAAATTTTTCTTAGAAACACGTTTTTCAGTTTGAAATATCTCTTCAGCTTACAAAAACTAATGAAAGTACAAAAATAATATGAGAATTCTATCTGAGAAATCGTCAAACACAAAAGGTATGATTTCGAAACAAGTAACTATTTTTAACTGAAGAATATAACGCATTTATCTTGTAGTTTAATAACCAGTTGCAACAATTTTTTTTTCACTTTTCTTAAAAAATTTGAGAAATATAATTCTTTTTTCACTGTTAATTAATTACTATTTAGTTTAATATTAAAGTTAATTAGTTTCTTAGCTTTAGTTTCTTGATATATGCTTTTCTATGAAAATTGAAAAAAAAATTATTTTATTGCATTTAAATTGATGTTATTTGAAAGCATTCATTATTGTGTAAGCATTTGTGGGTCAGAAATCGATTTTATGGAATAGCTATATTTGTTTCAAAATTAAAGTGTCCAGACGCACATCATAAGGGAATTTTCCCATATTCAAAGCTTTTTTTCTCTGTTCAATAAAATAAATGCATATTTTTTCATTAAAATCTAAGTATCTAGTATTTCTCATTCCTTCAAAAATAATTCTTTTTTTTTTTTTTGAAAATTTATTATTTGCAGAAAAAAGAAGAAAATACAGTAAAAACTTAACGCAATTTAATGTCTTTTTCTTAAAAGAATCTACAGAAAGAATACTGACAAAGGAAAAGAAATGAAGGAAAGAGTTATTTGAGTAATATGGACGTCAGGAGATACGATGTGCATGTATGAAAGCCCCTATCTGGTTTATACAATGATTTGTAGAGACGGAGGTTATCCCCTTGAAAGTTCCTTCAAAAACTTCTCAAACGCTCGACTTAGATCTGCAGGATCTCGAAATGATTGTACTGCTTACTCTTCTTAACCCAAATACTAGGCATAAATCTTACTTCCCAGCAGAATCTCTTTTGAAAATCGCCAATATTGTAAGCATTGTATAGCCTAGCATTATCCTCTGGGATACTAATACCCTAGAAAAACCTAAGATAAGCTTTAAGTTCCTCATCCATTTTGTACTATGTGTGCGGCGCCCTTACCCGCATCAGGGACGTGAAGTGGTGTACGATTTCCCTACATTATTTTGCAATGAAAAAGAGTAACCCTCCTACCAAACCAGACATTTCCCCTTTCATTAAATGCATGATAATGAGCTCAAGTCTCTTTTAGGTAAAAACTGGCTGAGAATTACTCTGTATGCTGAATATTAGTTAAAATATTATGCACCATTCTTGGTGTGTTCAAGAATAGTGTGTTCGACTCTACCTCAATGAGTTTTCTAGTGCTATATGTTTATAGGAAGACTCATTCCTGAATGTCGGGTACAGAAGCCTCTCTCTGCTAGATGTCAGTATACTGCTTGCATGGAAATTCCTTTTCCAGACGCATTAGTAAGGCCACAAAAAATCCCTGTACCCTTTATCTGCCCGCATATTCATAAACTAAATGGACAGATGGGATCATGTACAAAAGTCGTCACTCTTGGGGAGACTTAACCAGATGTTCTGGTGATAAAATCCCGTATTTGAAACTGATTACACAATTTATATGCTACTTTCGATGTCACTTGTAACCATTGAGTCATTTACAACCGGGGGTAACTTCAAACCTCCCAACGACTTTCCATCTGATTCAAACATCAATTAGGTTGTAAAGTATGATATGTCTGATTTTTATGATCTTCTTGAAATAAGTACCTGCTATAATAGAACAAACTTTCTTAATTAAAATGAGAACCATTAACTTCAAAATGTTTTTGCAAACATGGAACAAGTTTTTTTATGTTGATGTCATAAATTCAGTAGTTCTGGAGGCGACATATTCATTGAATGACGTCTCAGCATCCATTAGATTTTTGAAGCAATTCTCCACTTAAATCGTATCCAGATGTTAGAAAAAGTGATAATCCGAAACTGAGAGGTCAGTGAATATGGTGGGTGGTCTAGAGTTTCGCAGCCCAAAGCGTGGAATATTTGAAGAGCGATCGTTTAAATATGTGGTCTAGCATTGTCGTGGAGAAGAATTGGGGCTTTTCTATTGATTAATTTCGGCTGTTTATGTACAAGTTTCTGGTGCATTTCACTGATTTCATTATAATATTTGTCCGTTGTGATGGTTTCAACCGGTTTTTGAAAGCTTAAGTGGATCAAAATGGCTGAGGACCACCAAATAGTCACAATAACTTTCTTTTGATGGAGGTTTGGTTTTGAGATGCGTTGAGAGTAGTTTTGTAGACATCCAACCACTTTGCTGAACGTCGTCAATTATTCACTTTTCGTCACACATCACAATTTGATGAAAAGACTGATCAATTTTGTTGCTATGCAGAAGTGCAGAAGATGTTTTAAAATGTTCGTTATTTTTTTTTTCTCATTCAATTTATGAGAAAAAGTGTTGAGTTGTAGGAGTTATTCTAACTTCTTTAACGTACTCTCAAACAGTACTGCCGGGATCTTGTTCAATTTTCCCTCGTAGGGCTTTGTCATTCACAACTGTCTTCAGCCTGTACTGGATTTTTATTGTGAGACTTTTGTCACAAGATTCGAACTTTGTACACAAACGTCTAATGACATGTTCGTTTGCAGAGCTATCTCTAAATACTGCATTAATCTTTCAGGAATCTACTGCAGCATTAGTATACTCTTCCACTCATATAAAAGTAATTCTCTAACATTTCGAGAACTCACTATGTTATTAAGCATATACCATTATATAAAATTACAATATTTTTAATTAAAACACATCAAAGATTACATTAAAAAGATATGTAATACACCCCTATATCAAAAAAGTCTTATTAGAAGAAAAAATCACAAAAACTAACTGGTGGAACCTAATAAATGATTATGATAACTTATTATCGCTGCATACAGTCAAACTTATGGATCCTACTATAGTTAAAACTTTGCGAATATAAATTATAGGTGTCTGAATATTCCAATCCCGTGTCTTGTTACCAAAAAGATGATAAGCATAATTTAATTAAATATTAAAGCTAATATGGTTTATATAACATTATAAGAAAAAAAACAGTCTCATACATAAAAAAAATAAAAAATTTTGTCAATATTTTATTTTAGTTCAATTTTGAATTATTGGAGGAAAAGTGTGTTTATAATCTTAATTTTGAACTGTATATTTTGGTAGTAAACAAATCATCTTTTCCCCGCATGCGTCAGTTCTGTGTCCTATCAAGGATTTAAAATGTGGTCATATTTTTATACGAATCCTTTTTGGTGTTTAACCCTTTCATACCTAACGGGACACATACGACCCAAGCAAATTTCAAAAAATTCTCTTGGGACAGAAAAACTTCTCCGTCTAATTGGAGACTTTTCCACCAGTCCTGCCAATATTTTTGAAGGTACTTTCATTCACAGAACATAGATAATAATATCATACGTAATGCAATTCCCGCTTTTTTAAGTGGTGTAGCAGCTCCTACCATACTGTACAAACATAAATAGTTTAGGTTTGGAAAATACCACCTATTTTCGATTAAATTCTGATTGATCCCTAAATCTAAGGCCAGATAAGTAGCTCACAAAGCGGATTACCTCTAATAAACTTTTAAGTGGCAAAGTTTTACTTCCATTTTTATTATCGGGATATATGTGTCCCTCTCGTCTTAGATAGTGGAAACACATTGTCCCAACAGTCCTATGTGATCATTTCTTTTGATATTATATTTTTCGTTTACTTTTGAAATAGTTGCTTATTATTTTTAATTCAGTCACAAATTAATTCGATCTAAAATGGCTCGATGCCAGAGACTTACTCATGAAAAATAGAAAAAAAAAATAGAAGAGTTAGATGACGAAAGTATTGATTTGGATGATGAAATAGACGATTCCGATTTTAAGGATCCAACACACAATTTGCAGTACTTATCCAATTCGTACGAGTGTGAAATGGATATCGATCATGATACCATTCCCCAAAATACAAAGAACAGTGATGCTTTGAGTGAAACTGACACGGCATCACTTTCATCAGTTGATGAGATGCATCAGCTAATGCTTCGGGCTGCAGGTCAATCTTATGGTTTCATGCAGATTCAACATTCCAGCCTCGAATGACAATTCCAGCAGAGTCGTTGCCTAGTTTGTTTTTAAACTTAAATCATTCAGCTAGCGAATTGGACGTGTTTATCAGGCTATTTCCAAAATGTCTTATGATTTGGATCTCTCAATGCACGAACTATCGACTAGGACAAACAATTCACCCTACAGACTCCTCTGAAATTATGCTTGTCCTTGGATGTATGCTTGTCATGTCTTACAATATGGTGCCAAAATTCTTTCATTATTGGTCATCTAATTCTTCTTTGGTATCAATAAAATTGCTATTTCAAGAGACAGATGTAAAACGTTGCCTTCGAAACTATACTTTTGCTGAACCAGAAAATGCCATTGTCAGATTTCATTGTACTTCTTGCGGAAGCCTTGATTGCGTTCGGAAAGCTCAACGCACAGTATCAACACCGTAGAGGAACTGGATGCCCATCCAAAGATATACGAAGCTTACTCAATGTTGATGACCATCTGCCAATAACAACAGAAATACGACGGCAGTGTTAAATATTGTGTAGTTTGATATGCGTATTAGTTTTGTGTGAATGCCTACAGATGGCGCTGTGAAATTTTTTACACTGTTTTATGTAATGCACGTGTATAATCATTCTCGTCGTCTCCCGTCATTAAATGTTGTGTTTCTGAACGTCTCTCTTGAATGAAGTCTCTATTCATTCTAAGTTAATAATTTATAGGCAGACCCGTAAATGTGCACAACAAAAGAAAGAATCTCGCACTAAAATAATATGCATGATGTGTTAAGTCAATTGTACATTGATTGTTTCAAACCACACCATTCATAATTAAATTTTTATGACTAGAAAATCATTAGTTTTCTTTACAAAATTACTCATTGAAGACTATTGGGACACATATGTCCCAATAGTCAGGGCTGATGGGAAATATATGTCGCGGTTCTAAATCACACAGTGTTTAAAACTTTCCTAAAAATATAATATCTTAGTTTGAGTATTCTAGTGTGCCCTACTCATAGTTTATGCTACCAAAATTGTTCTGTTGTTGAAAAAGAAAACTCGTCACGAAAGGGTTAACAAATAACAATAAGAGAAAGAAAGATATGTTAATAAAAAAATGGCAATTTCATTGGGTTCACGTAAATATTACTAAATCTGTTTCTATAATTATATTTGGTTTATACTTTTATCACCATTTCATTGGTTTATTAAAAATAGGGATATATCTTATGCCAGTTCTTCTCAAACTGAATATTCGCCACCCAATATTCAGCTATAATTTTCCTCGCCTCCCCCCTCCTCCATACAATAATACAAAATGTATTCAATTCAATAATACTATACTTCAACGCTAAAGGTACAACACGACACTTCAAACTCTTAAGTGCCACCGACGTATATAAACGTCTCATTAACCAAAACGATAATTGCCAAGGACGTATATATGCGTCTTTCCGAACTACGATCTTTTTTGTGCAGTGCTATTCATAAAATTACTCGGAAGGGGCTTTGGAATGCAATAAAATGACCTTGACAGTGTTTGTGAAAGATTTACTTATTTCATAGGATTTGCTTATTTATTCCTTTTCTCTTTCCCCGTACATCACATATGCGCGCCTGCGTGGAAAATTGTGACATTGGGGTGCGATTTGCGTAGCTTTTAACTGCACTTTTGGGATTAATTATAAACCGTAAAAATTATCAAGATAAATATTTATTTTTGGATATAATTTTTTATGACAAACCCACACATGGGTTCGCTTTTACTTTTAAAACTTGTTCTTAACTTAGTACTGCTAAATTAATTATAAAATACACTGTGCAGTAATGATACGTTTATTAGTATAGTATATCAGTGTAAATGCGTATTTTATTTTTTATTATGTCAGAATGTATTTTGTTTGTTTACTTTTTCATGAATTAATTATTTTCTTAAATAATCTTTTGTTTCCGACTTTTCAATAAGCTCGCGCCCCCCTTGTAGAGTTATCAAGCCCCTCAAGGGAGGCGCGCCGCACAGTTTGAGAAAAGTTGTCTTATGCCTTTATTATAAGATAAATATATTTTTAAAAATCTAATTTTCTATGAAGGTAAGTTTCTTCTGATATTTTTTACTCTATGCGAAATTATACATAGCATTCTTATTTTATAATGAAATATATATATATATTATTTGTATATAATCTATTTACATCACAATAAAATGTTAATGCCAAACAAGCACAGTGAATTTCTAGTAATAGTATTAAAGACAAAACTATGTGGATAAATACATTATGACAGAAAACACACACACAAATGTATGCATGAATTATTTTCTGTTTTTCTCCCTTTCTAACCTGGTTTATTCCCTTAGAGAATAGAGGCATGTATGTACTTACATAATCAGACTTAATTTAATAGCGTTTGCCAACTGAAAATTTTATATTACCAGTATTTTTGAATTAATATTATGCTGTTTACTGCGCTAAACTATTTAAACAAGTTTATGCTTATGTAATCATTCCATAAAATATTTGTAAGCATTTCTTTTGAACACAATATTTCGTCCTGAATTCAGTATTTAGACTGCATGTAAAAGGTGAATCATTTAATAGAATGCGAACAAAAGTATATCTCTGTGCAGTGAGCACATACATGTCATTCCTTTTATTTAAATTACATTTGACACTCTTGAGACATAAGTGCTGCACGTTTATTCTGTTGTGTAAAGGTTACACATAAGTTTATTGAAGAAATATATTTAATCTCAGTTTTTTTGGGAATGAACTTGCAGTAAATGTGTGCGTGTGTGTTCAAAGTTTACATATTTTCTTTTAAAAAAGTGGTGTCAATTGTGTTAAGAAAGAATTACTTTTTGATGAATAGTAATTACGAAACATCAACTTAAAAATTCTTTATACAAATAGTTAAGCAAATAAGTTCATTCCTAACATATGCAGTTATGTTTTTTTTGTGTATTGATTGTCTCACACTAAACAGTGCTTCTTAAACTTTCAATATTTACGACCAAACATTCAATCATAAATTTCACCTCGCCTCCTTCAATACAATAAGAATGCATTTAATTCAACAATAATGTACTTAGACGTAACGTTACAATACGACTTTAAATATAAACCGTACAAATTATAAAGATAATTATTAAATTTTGAATATAACTTTATAATGACAAGCAAGCCCACATATAAATCATTTACACAGAAATCCTTCTAAATCAGATCCCATATAAATAAAATTATATTGCCCCAAGAAAATTATCATTAATCTATTAAAATTTTAAAAGAAGATATGAAAAAAAAGGCAAGGAATACGCAAAAGCAAAATGAAAAAAAGCCCCATAACTGTCTAATTGCTCCGTTTTAAGTTCAAATTATTAGCTTAAAACTCATTAAAATGTTAATTTTCTTTTCCACCAACATTCCCTATTAGGCTATTCAACCATGCAGGCTATAAAGTACAAAAAAATTACTAAACAGTTTAAAAATCATGCTTGGATAATTTGGAAAAGGAAAAGTGACAGTTAAATTGTACTTAAAAAGAACAGAAATGTCATGTCGAAGCACTTTTGATTTTATTCCGTCTCGTTTTTGTATATGAATAAAATTAATCTAGCAAATTGTGGAATTCTTTTCTTCCCTTATTTTAAATGATTTTAACTATTTTAATATTAATAATTAATAGTAATTAAATACAGTATTTTTAATTTTATGTTAAAAATATAAAAGGTGACTTTAACACATATTGAAGATAAAAATATTTAGTTAAATTCTTTCAATGCGGGTATGAGGAGATTCTATTGGACATAGAGGGATTTAATAAATTTCTTATTTTTGATTTTATTTTGTGACTAAGTTTACGTTTGCTTATCATGCAGTAAATATCATTATGCTTTAGAAAATATATAAACAGATATAAATAAATTAGAATTATACCAACGTGTTCATTAAATTTTAAGAAAACATTACTTGACATAACCTTTAATTCAATTTTAAAGATATTTTATCATTTAGAATATTTTTTTACAGATACAGAAGAGGATTACACGTAATAAATACAAAACAAGCATAAGTATTTTATAAATAATATTTTGGTACTTACGTATTGTCACAACCTATTGGTGATATTATATGAAACGAAGTACATGGATGCCAATTCAGCGCGTACGGGATTGCTAACTTGGCGGGTTATAAATAAAGTTGGCAATTGTTGTGATAGTACGTATTGTATCAATATTTTTCGCAATATTATACATAGAATCATATATAATTCGAAACAGTTAACTCGCTTTTGTAAATATTTCTAATAAATGTAGATTTAAACGCTTATTTCAGTAATCAATATGCAATTACATATCCAATTCATATATTTATAAATATTTGCGATATTTATGTATTTATTCTATGATTGTTTTTAAAATTTATTGTAAAAGCTTTTAAAACAGTTTAGCTTTTATTTAAATTTACTTTTTTCCAGCAATTGCTTTTACTTTAGAAGCTAGGTAATTTTAAGAGTGAAAAAATAATGGAAAAATATGATTAAAAAGAAAATATAACTCTGCTCATTCTTTCAACTAATTTTTTTATGAAAATAAACTGATTTCTTTCGAAACAAATTAACTTAAAAAAACTCTCAAATATCTTGACTGCATAAATTTTCAATCTGTTTGAGAAATTCTTTGAAAATAAAGTATAAAATTAAAACTTTACATTAAACTTCTAAATGTTGCAGTGAACGTGGTCGATATGGACTAGATTAATTTTTTTTCTTTAAAAATAGCAAATTTTAAGCTTGGTTCCCCTAATTATTATCTTCTTTGTTTATTCTCTGTACTTATATCCTTTCTTTTCTTCTACCGCAACGATTCTATTTATTTAATGTATAGCTAATAATTATGATTACATATTTAATGTATGCCAAATAGTTATAACGAAGAAAATTTAATAATACGACTGTAAACACTTTGTTAATTTATATTTCAGAAGAATTTTTGATTTTTATAGAAATTTACTTTTTTGTAATACTGAAATGAAATTTTAGATCTGTCCGTTAACGGGATATATTAAGGAATAACTTGCTTTATTTGCTTTTTTTTTTTGCTATCTTTTGTAATAAAACAGGATTTTCAAGCCCATGTATTGCAATTTAAAAAACATACATTTATTTATTTTTATATTTTTATAAAAATAAATTTACTTTTCAAAAGATATGAAAATTAGCGTTAGATAATTTATTTAATGGTAAGAAATCAGAAAAGAGAATAGATAAATATTTTTTTCAATTTTAGTTGCTGTTTTATGATGTATTCTTCATTTTTAGTTATTAAATATTTAAAAAATGGAATAAATTGAATTCAACCAAGGAATTTATTCCTTCTATTCAGAGACGTTTAAAAGATAAACACTTTTATCCTAATTTTAAACTTACCAAATTTCTAACTGGGCTTGGAAACTTTAAAGCCTATTTGAAACGCTTCAATTTGTCGCCTACTGATCAGTGTTCTTGCTCCAGTGACACAGTCCAGGATGCCAAGCATCTAATATTTGCTTGTGCTAAATTCTCTTCCGAAAGACGTACTCTCATGAACTCAACTCTCAACATAGCGTGGCCTCCTCCTTCCTCTGCCTTTGTTCAGAGAAAGTCTTCTTTTCCATCGTTTTGTGCATATATTAATAGCATTTTTTCTCGTATTGTTTAGATTGAAAATTTTAATTTATTTTTATTTTTATATTATTATTATTTTTTATGAGCTGCTAACATTTACTGTACGTGTATGTATATATGTGTATATTTGCAAGTGCGTATATATAGATATATATTGTGTGTATATATTTAAGTATTTGTGTGTATGTATGCTTTTATGCATTTGTATTTTGAAAATCTTATACTGATCACAATGTGATTCCAAACCATCACCATTGTATAATTTTAATTACTGAACTTCTCCGTTTTTGCATGTGAGCATTCTTGTATTTTGTTCTGTGTTTATTGTATTTGCATCCATTCTTGTTTTTTTTTACATTTTGATTCCCATTTTTGCTTGTATCCCTGTACTTCCTACCACTATTGATTGAGTATTGACTTACGTTTGTAAGCCTTGTGTTATACTTGTTGGCACTCAAGTAGTCAACCTAGAGTCTAAAATAAAATAAAATCAGTATTTGAATAAAATTTACTGTCCATATTGCTAGTTATAAAAAATAAAATTGACGTATTTGTCTACAGTAAAAATCAAATAAAAAATTAATTACCCGGAATTACGTAAATATATGGTTTTGTTTATAAAATGCAAAATATTTGATGAATGTAGTTGAAAAATAGATAATTATTCGATATCTATTTAAAAACATGACCATCTTATTATGAAATTATTTACATTTTATGATATGTTCTTACTGATTCTTCATTGAAATATGTCATGATTTTTGGTATCAACGTTTTAAAAACACATTAAAAAGTATATTTAAAAAAATAGACATCTTAAACAAAATGTATTACTTCACTTTGTCTTCTTAAAGTTTATGTAATATGTAGGAGCATTATACAGATTCTGAATACATTTTAATTAAAAAAAATTCCAATGTTAATAAGAATTTGTAAATGAATAACCAATATTGTGAGTGAATAAAATTTAGAAAGATTTGATAAATATACAATTCATTCTTACTTTTAATGACGTAAAAATCCGACTTAGCATTGCATGTCAGGAATTAATTATGAAAGACATTTTTTCCCCATAAGTATAAGAAGTATCATAAACTACGTGATTCACACACACATAACATACAGCTTAAGAAGAACATTGAACTTGGAGCAATTTTCAATTTTATCATGTGTTTGTGTCTAAATCTTTGTTAATTTTAGAAAGCCCATCTTAAAGAGTTTTTGAAATGCTTTTGTGGATATGTATTATTAAAAAAAATTCGGTACAAAAATAATTTCAACGCATATGTGTACATTCTATCAGTAAACAAATATGACCCAAATAATTTAATTTTTAGTATACAATTTAATGATGCATATAAAGTACAAATTTCAGTAGAGTGCAAATTCAGCAATATGTTTTAATTAAGGTTAAAAATAAGAAAAAAGAAATCAGATGTTTTTTATCTATAACTACTGTTTCTAATGGCATCCATCTAATTTTCTAAGAATCCTGAAGTACTTGTATCGTAAAGTAAAGATATATGTATAAATGTTGACTTAATACCGCAAAATACTTCAATTTCAATTTTTATCACTATCATACAATATATTTAAAAACAATATATGATTTCTTCATCCATTTTCCAAATTCTAATTAAGTGATAAAAAAGAGTAATTGAAATGATTCATATTTTCACACACACACATATCCGCATTATTGAAACGTTCGTTTATCTTTTTTTTTTCTTCATAAGACAATTAATGCGCTTAAAATCACAACAAAAAACCTACTTCTAAGGCTTCAATAGATTGGCTTAACTTTTTTTTCTATGTGGGTAACTAAGTTGAAAGAAAAAAAAAGGCCTGCTGTTAAACCCATTATCACTAATATGCATTGGATATAAAGGAAAGATTTGTCTAATAACCTTTTTATACCAATAAATAGAGTAGTTGAGTATCTTATAGGTCATTAAGTGGTTGATTCTAAGAGACAGGTGCTAAAAGATAAATTAAATTTACACGCTAAAAATAGCATTTCTCCATTCTTTATAAAAATGCGTAGGAGAAAAGCCAAACTTAGACAATAATTTGCAATTACTGAAATAATTACATTTCTTTAAAAAAAATTAATGTGATTAGATACTAAGTGCTCGGTAAAATTTCTTTTTAATATTGAAAACTATGATGAAACAAATAGTAAAATATTTAAAATATAACACTTAATGAGATATTAATTTTACAAAAACTGTCTAATATTTATTGATAACAATGAATATTTTTTGTACTAAATATTCAATGGAATATTTTATGTTTATTTATATCTTATTGTTCAAAACTGCACTTTGTGTTGTTTACAGTGCTTTGTATTTTTATGATTAACTAATAGCTTTTTTCCATTCATAGCTTATATCTTGCGCTACAACTAATCCTATTTTCAATCGCTTACAATGCTGTATAAAATCATATCACAATTGTAGAATGATAAATATAAATTAAAAATAACTAAATTTTGAAGGAATACCGTTTAACATAAAGCATTTTATCAGATGTTACGGTATACATGCATACATATATAAAAACTATTATTTGTGAAATTTTTATAAGTTACACATTATAAGGGCATGTTATGAGGTTAAGCATTCTTAAATGAAACGTATGATGCACAACTAAGACAATACATTTAATTGTACTCATTTTAAAGAAAAACAAATTACTCATGATGAAATTCAGTATTTGTAAAACTCATCCGTAAACAAATAATGTACCAATAAAAACTAAAATGTAATTTTTCCCTTCAGTATGAGATCTTTATCTGAAGTTATATATATATTAATTTTGCTATCTTATTATTTTTTTATTTAAAACATGCTTTTGGGTGAACTATTTTTTTGTTTTCAGAATAGAATTATAGCTCCTTTTATTAAAAATAAATAAAAAAATATTACAAATTTATAAAATTGTGCTGTATCAGTCATATCGTATCTCCCGAATTTTAAAAAAATTATTCATCTTATATCTGATTTTATAAACTGTTTAGAAAGATTGCTTTATTTACTTAAATCTTACTTTTTCCATTTTATTTTTCTTTTATATGCCACACATTTTTTTCAAGTTCCTTCATTCATTTGAAGGATTTGAGAATGTTTCTAGCATTAAACTACTATTTTATGTTTGCCTCAAACAATTCCGTTAATTATTACCAGTCTTGAAGCTTGTATTTCCCCCATTAAATTTTAAAAGCTTACGGAGGCAAACTGACATTTCCATACCAGACAATCAAAGTTGAGTGTCTAATGAGTGTATGCATCATATTAATGTAGCGGTTGCCTATTTCCATCTTAAGAATAAATTTAAGTTACGTATATTGTAAAATGAAAGACAACTTTACTCTTTTTTTGATATTGATACATATACGTACTTTCATGTGCGTAATAGCTTTAAGCTCAATGCTTGAAAACAACTTGAGGAACATTTTTCATGAGTAAAACTAATCAAGTTTATTTTAGATAAAAATGAATAGTAAAAAATTAAGTTTGAACAAAAGTTCAGTTAAATGGAAAATGACATAAGAAACGCTTCCAAACGAGAAATAATTGCATGTACACTTTAGCCCATACTTTTTCTGAATAATAGTTTTGGCAAAACCACCAATTGAACAATTAATATTTGTGCAAAATTTTACAGAATTATAAGATGAGTAGATTTTTCAAAAATGTTCTGTTTTTGTTGCAATTTACATATTTGATAAATTGCAATTTAAACTGAACATTTTAAATTTAAGCATTGAATACTTGCAGCATATATTAAATTGCAAAAATACTTATAAATTTGTTAAAGTGAAAATTAAAATTGCCATTTATAACAGAAAAAAAATCATTGTTTATATTTCAGTAAATATTGAAAAATCAATTTTCTTCCTTATTTTCGTGAAGGGACTCTTTAAAATGGCAATCCGATAAAAAAGTATAAATTTTCTATTGATACAGTAAGTGGAAGATAAACGTTTAAGAATGATTCTCTCACATTTAAAACAAAATACTTTCACGGTTTTTTTCATCTTTACTGTAATCTTAAATGAATGTTTTTTTAACTATCTTTTTTGTCAATTTAATGAAATAAGATATTTAATCAAAAGTTCATTAAATTGATTAAGAAATTTATAATACATGTATAATATATATATATATATATATATATAAAATAAGTCATGAAAACTTCTAAAACAAAAATACAAATTTCTGTATAAATAACGATATTTTTCTTGTTAAATGTGCTTTGAACTAATCAAAATATATTAATGATTCTAGTGCAATAAAAGATTCTTTCTAGTTTTTGACATCTTTGTTGTTTATGTGTGGAATATATAAATTTTCAATAAGGAAAAAAAAAATCCGCAAACGGGGAGATTTTATAAACAAGCAAAGCGAATCAAATATAAATATAACATTATAAACAGTAGAAAAAAAGTTAAAGAGGTCTACCATCCAAATGCTTTAAAAAAGGACAAAAAGCATTGCAAATTAGTTTATATAATTATATTTAAGTAAACAAAAATCCATGTTTTAAAATTTCTTCAAACATTTGCTGCGTATTCTAATAATCAGAACTTTTTTTCATACATCTGTTTTGTATATACATATTTTTAATATAAGATAAGCATATAAATGTTTGTGTCAAATATTAACTTAAAACACATTATTCATTTTCAAATAAAGAAATGCAAGTCATAAGTTAGACAATTTTTTAAAAATTTTATTACCTAAATATTTTTAAATTCAAAATAATAAACATATTTATTTACAGCAGCGATTCTCAAACTGTGGGGCCTTTAGGAGGGACAAGGTAACTCAGTGTGAGAAGCGTGGCCATATCGAAAGATCGAAAATAAAAGATTTTTTTTTAAAGTTTTTAGCATCAAAGTACGTTATTATTGCATTTATTATATTGTTATTGCAAGAGGGGAGGGGGTCGATGAAAATTATATTTGAAAATTGTGTCACAAATGTTGAAATTTTTAGAAGCACTGGCTTATAACATAAAATACGTGGGCTTATTAAGTACTTAATTGTTTACAAAGACTAATAATAACTGAACTAAATGTTGAGTTCATTTTTTTTTGTAGAGAAGAAAACTAGTTTTATTTCACTCTTTTAAAAAAGAAGAAATTACATTCATATGTAAATGTTATACAAAATATATAATATTTAATCGAGGTATTCGCAAAGAAAATTGTTGCCATATTTTCAGTCAAAAATCCTATTTTTTTATCATTTTATAATTCATGTGGTTAGCTTTTGAAATTTACTCTTATGAGTACTGTTAGGTAATGCGAAAATATTATGGGTGTTACCAGTTCTACTATATCTTCTAAAACTAACTTTTCATAAAGTTTATCAGCATTTTTCTCAAAACTGTAATTTTGTATAATTAATAGCATCTAGAATATGGTACACCTAAAATGAACAAACATATTTGCATGGAGTTTCTTACACACACACACACAAATATATATTTTAATTGTAATACCTACCAATACGACTACAAGAACTGAAGTTGACTAATTTTTAGTTAACTTTTAGTTTGATTTTACACAAAAGATATTGAAAAATTATCAAAATTTTAAGTTTGCAACTTCGATTAACTCTACCTTTTCATTCAATAAAAATGTTAGAAGTATTTAACTCCATTCACTCGAAATACGTATCTAAAATCCAAAGTGTGGTTGATATGTATTTTAAAAATTTCTGAGGTCAGATAGATAGTTTAACTTTATGGAGCCTATTTAAGAGTATTTGTATAAAGTTCCAACCACACATCACAGAATGAAGCAAACCAAACAATATTACAGATTTAAGATAATCTGAAGCATACTGTTATGAAATATTTTGAGTTTCACTTTGTATTTTTTAAGGAGTTATCGAATTGCATCAATTAAAATATATGATTATTGAAAAAATGAATTATAAGATTGTGTCTCCTGACAAAAATATAAAACAAACCTTATAAGGAATCATAAAATATTACTCAAGTTAACAGCATATAATAGTTTTATATTTTCTTTTGAATTAATTCCAAACATGTTTACAATGTTTTGTGTGTTCATACGAGAGAGACGGAATATGTCTGTCGTGACCCTGCGGTCGCTGGTAAAGTTGAAGACACAGAATAAACAGACATTCCAATAAAAATAACACTTTTATTTTGATTTAAATTTACTATAAGAGGGTTATTATTAAACTAAGTAAGCAGCCTTCTTAATTACGAATCTAAATATTTAGAAAAAATTATAAGTTCGCTTATATTTCACTAAAATCCTATGAAATTGTACTCATCCTGGATTGACGAGTAAACTTATTTAATAAGACGTATGATTCTTTTTCTGTATCTATCACGGCCTTCTATTCTTAACTCTTATAATCTAAATTTTGTAGCAGCCTATCGACCATTGACTATCTCTGTCATTCACTCAACTAAAGTTGAAATAGCAATTCCCACTAACATAAATCCCGGTTCTTCAACACGAAGCGATTTTTAGAACGTACAGCAATTAAGAGAGAAATATCTTTTCCCTAGAAGATTAGTTAAGGGCACGGATAGAACCCATTGCATGTTATTTTTCCTTTAAACTTCTATTTTTTCCTAAACTTTTAAAATAATAATTTTTGACTTCATCCAACAAGAGGCACATATTATTTAGTTATTACACTTCCAATAGGTAAAAATACAAACCTAATTCTTTTGAAAAGTTGTGTATAGTATTTTATATTTTTACGGAGATGAACCTATAATAATTAATTAATGTAATAGAAAATTCTATAATAAAGTTATTTTAAGAGTCTATAATTAAATTAATATGATAGTCTACAATATAAAATTAACAGAATTGATTCATGTAGAGATCCATGAATTTTTTTTTTATTATCATTATTAAAAAATAACATACATCTACTTATGAAATCAAAAGATACTACATTATTCCATTAATATAGCACTTTTCTAAAAGTGTACTTTATAAATAATAATCAAAAAGGATTTTAATTAAAAAAATAATTTGATTTTGTCTATGAGGCAAAATCTCTCTTTTTTAGAGATCACATTCTTTCAAAAGACTTTCAACTGTAGAAAAGTTAGGCAAAATGACATTTAGAGCAAAAAAAAAAAAAAACATTTATGCGATTCAAATATCGAAAAAAAATGTTGATTCATAATTAAACAATTGAAGTTTAAGAATAAATTAATAATTGAAGTTAATTATGCCGCTTAAATGCAACGCAGGAATACGATCTGAAAAAAATTTGCCAGATTATTAAGTTTAAAATGCCATGTAATCATAAACTTTTACAATAAATTACCCAAAAAGCTACTTAATAAACTAGTACTTTCTTGCTTTCTTTGAAAATAAAATATTTTTCTTAAAAATTTACCTGAACATAATCTAGAGTTAATTACTTTTGCAACACATAAAAATATATTTATTTTTAAATCTGAAGGAATTTAATACCTTAAAATGCAAAGAATTAGTCTCTAAATATAATCCCCTTGAAGTACTTTCTGATTTATAACAAGTCTAATTTAGAAACGGTAATTAACTTTTTTTAATAATATGTATTAATTTTAGATTTTTTAAACAATTAATTAAAATTTGAAATTTTATACTACCTTGAACAAGGGATTTACTGTTAGAAATTTATTATTAGTTAAAATATGTTTTTTTGTATATCCTTATACATAAAATGAAGCAAAAGTAAAATATTTAAATTCTATCCAAGTATTTATACGTTAATTCATTGTTTTATACATGCAAACGTATCAAGTAAGACTGTGTATGCAAGAACACTGAAATACAATCTTAACAACACCATAAAAGCATTGCTTCTGAATACTTAACAGTCACAATTAGTTATAATTTTTTAGATAAAAAGTCATTGAAGAATTTTTATGTAAGGTTGTGTCTTTTTTAGCTAATGAAATGGATTTAAAAATCTTTGTAGGAAAACACAAATTGTACAATACCTTTATGTTGGAAACTCCTAGTAGATGTGTTAATGATCTATCCCCGTCCTTCCTTTAATCCTCTTTGGAAATCTTTAATCTATCATTTAGAGTTTATTCAGACCTAACCTGATTATTCAGATTAGGTCGGATATATATAGTCTAGGTTTTCAAGCTAGTGTGAGATAGAAAATGTGAGGAAAATGATAGATTGCTACTGATCAGGTATTATACTATTTTCTAACCATTTCAGAGATCAGATAGATGAAAGAATTAAAGTGACGATTGGTCACTAAAATTTAATTATTGCTCAGATATTTGGGATAATAGATTTGATCCTGAAATAAGAGGAAGGATATTTAAAATATTCTTATAATTCACGCATCTCGTTTTTTACTCTCATATTGCTTAAATTGAGAACATCTCTTTTCATTTAAATTATTAGGATTGTGTTGATAGTTTGTGTGTTCAATAAATTGATTGATTAACTGATATAGCTAGTCATCCTTCCTTTCCTCCCATATCTCTAGGCGGGGCTGCGAGAACATAACCTAATGAGATAAAGAGACAGTATTGTCACAACACAGAATGTAGTATAAAACACTATATTACACAAAAATAATGATAAATAACACAAAAAAGTATCAAGAAGATGTTCAAGTTTGCTACCATTAGCATTTATACTCGTATGACACCGACACGACATGTATTGGTGAACTTGGTCTAAAATACCGGGCGTTTCACGGATTTTAGCAGCAGCGATGGATATTAGTTCCCTCCAAGTTTGAACACGGCATTCGAGGACAGTCTGTATAAGATTGGTGTCCTTTTCTCTAAGATTAATTTGCTTTTAAAATAAAAATGTAAACTTTATTTTCCCTCTAAAATTTTTTAATAAATCTACTGAAATCATAATTTTTTAACTACCGTTTAGTAAAAATTGCAAGGCAATTAATTGCAAGGTAATTTTGTATCCACTTAATAAAAAGGAGGACTCTTAATTATTTAATAGCATTATTGTACTGAAAATATTAACGTTTTAATTTTTATTAATAAAATACAGGGTGGTCATAATTAAACTGCAAGTGTTCAAGGGGAGCTGGAGGGAAGACTACCAGGAATATTCCAGTGAAACTTGGTATCTACACGCTTCACAACATGCGCAAGTCAAATATGAAAAGAAAAAAAAATCACTATTTTCACCCGATAGATGGCGCTGTGCCATGTTTCAATGCTTATTGACGGCTTATATGCAAATTATATGACCAAAAACAGTATAAAAACAAGATCACATTGAGAAATGGTCAATCATGACTCTGAATAAGAAGGAACGTGCATTGTTAGTGACGGTGTATCATGCTGTCTTACTTTTTCAGCATGTGGTTGCATCTGGTAGTTCGCATATTGAGCACACCATGTGATAATTTCATTGAATAAATAATAGTTTAAGTGTTTTCTAAAACGTCTTCATGGAATGTTTAATTTTTTATCTTAATTTACGTTAATTTTTAATTACATAATACTGTAAACGCACACTTACTGAAGCGAAATGTATGGAATTTTGATTAACTGTAAGTAATGCTTTATATTATTTATATGCCTCTTAGACGGTCATTATGATCTGTCTCTCGGTTTTTAAAGGTGTTTATACCACCTATGAGCGTTGGAATATGGTACAGTGCCATCTATCGGGTGAAAATGGAGATTTTTTCTTTGCATATTTGATTTACGCATGTTCTGAAACGTGTAGGTACCAAATTTCAATGGAATATTTCCAGTGGTTTTCGCTCTAGCACCCCTTGAACACTTGCAGTTTATTTATGACCACCCTTTATTTTTATGATAGAAAACTATGTGTCACCTGAAAAGATATAAACTGTACTACGTTTCAGTTTTTGTAATTCTCTTTTTTCTTTATGATTTAACCATCACGCATCTATTACGTAGATCGGGGGTCGAGGATTTATGTAATCAGTCTCAAAGAGCAAAACCCCTCTTCAGAAGAGATGAAAATTTATTTCAGAAAAACAATTTTTTAATTCAAGATAAAGCACTAAATTTCGCTTAATAAATTCTAGTAGTTTTCACACCATCTACAACACCCATACGGAACTATTAGTGAATTAAAATACAAGTGCGTAGCTTTCACATTTATTCACAAGCAATGTCTTTCGTTGTCAAATCAACTCTTCAACAGCTGAAGCAAGCGACTATTATTTATGGTTTGTTAGGCTGCTTTCCGGCTCTTTCTTGAAAAATCCGCTTGCGTCATAAATCGCAATGTTATACATTTCTTTAGTGATTTCCAGAAGCATCCATTTGGTCTTGAAAATTTTTTGTCGTTGCCAAATTTGATCGTAAAAATTATGTTAACGTGTCTGTGTCGCCAATATTAAGCCAAGTTTTCATTGAAGTACCATTATAGTATAAGATATAACTTTGCTTGCGAATATTGCACTTTTTAATCATAAAATAAGTACAACAGTGAAAGTAAAATTAACGTATTGTACGTATAGGTATAAATTATTTACACTACTTTAAGATGAAATTAAATATTAACTATCCAAAATTCGAAACATTATTTTTAAGTTGCCATTCGTAGACTTCATTAGTCTTAAGTAGTTAGAAGAAAAGGAGTTTTAATTAGAGAAAACTTCAGACGAGTTTAATGAATTGAAGTCTAGACATTTAACTTATGGACTCTCTTTGTTGAATGAACTATTTTATTCCATGAATAAAAATAGTAATCCCTCGTTATTAAAGTCATTTGCAAGGTATTATATAATATGATAAGCAAAAGTGAACAATATTTAATCTTTTAATATAATTGTTAATCACGAAAATAGAAATTTCGTAAATTACTTGTGCTTCTCTCTCTCTCTCTCTGTCTCTTATCTATTTGACTAAGAATGAAATTAAATTAAAGCTTAGAGAGAATTAAAGTTAATTTTAAATTTGAGCGAAATGACTTTTGTAACTAAAGAGTGGATTGATAGAGAAGGTTTTAATTATGACTATTTTAAAAATAAAAGAAAGGTGCTTAAATTTATAAATTAAATTTATTCAGTAAACCAGAAGAAATTTAAAATAAGAAATGACGAATCTCACAATATTTAAAATTAAAATTCCCTGATAAATTTGGTAAAAAAATTAATTTAAAAAAAATATAGGATTTTTCGTAAAAAAAAATTGTAATTTCTTAAATATACAAAATATATTTGTTTCCATAAAATAATATATATTTTCAAAAATAAAAATATGTATTTTCTACCAAAAATTATTACGTTATAATAGTGAGAAATATAACAATAGGGACATAAATTCATTTTGTTCCCCAGACAGTGTCTAGGCGGTATCAGATCATATTACGGATCTCAGTTGATCATAATAATTTTAATTAGCCTAATAACACGATATTTGCCAAATTATATTATTAAGTTCCTTGATAATATATTTTGTCATACAAAATAAAATATGATTATCGTAGTACGTATATTCCGATTTATTTCCAGTGCGATAAGTGGTAAATATGTGTTATATATTGATGGATACTGAATCTGCATACTTAAAAAAAAATTCAAAAGATTTTTATTTTTATCTATTTATATTAAGTTATAATCCATGTTTCAGAAGGATAGTATATTTTCTTTCTGCTTCGAAAAAGCTCTTGTTTATCGTAAATATAGATAGACACTTCAGTATTTGAATGGATTGTTTAAAATTTCTTTCAGTTTATCATGAAATATCTGATTTTCTTTTTCTAGTATCACAATCCCTATTTAAATTATTAAAAGTTTTTTTACTTATAATAATGTATAGAATTGCTGATTTTTCTTTTTGGAATCAGCACTCATTCAGAGTAATAAAACTCTGGTACTTAAAATAATGAAAATGAAGACATACTTTGTTTACACTATAAATGAGCCGAATATTTTTGTTATTCTTGTGATACCAGAACATTGATTCTAATACTAGATTTAAGCGGTAATTAACATAAGAAAACAGTATACTGAGACTTGAATACATGATTCTGTAATTGGAATTTCTATTTTTTTTTTGTATCACAGAATAATTTATAACTTTTTCAGTTTCCTAACTTGTAACATACTCAAGAAATGTTTTTTTAATAATAAAAGAAAGTAAAATATTCACACAGTTCTTTTATAAGAGGCTAACCGACACAGATAATAATTACTTTCTACGTTCATAAAAAAATTAAGACATTTAGTTGTGATAAATTTTACTAAAAAGTGTAAATGCATTTAGTATCAAACCTCAGATTCCTTACTACAATTGCTGGTAATTGGAAAAGTTAGGATTTATGAATAAAGGATATCGTGCTTTGGAAAGTAGACAACACGCTTTTATTTTATATATGAAGTATACATTTGTGGTACTAACATATATTAAAATTTTAACCGGTTTGATCAATATATAGTAGTACATCTCTCTCTAGGTTAAATTAAGGTATTATTTATAACTTACAGCTTACCACATAAGAATACAATAGTTAATAACACATAACGAAGAATATTAACGTGAACCACACTATTTCCACCTTTATCATGTAAGAGATGTCAATTCTGCACAGAAATTTCCTTTTGCAAGGAAATTGAGATTTTTGGACTACACAAAATTCAGTGTTTTATCAAAAAGGCGTCATCAAATAAGGCTTATGCAACTACCACCCACTATATTCTCCACTTACAGTTTCTATCACGGGGAGGGGGAATGTACAACAAAAAAAACAAAAAAAAAATGTAAAAATAGTCGTTGTACTGCCGACTTCATAGTTTTAATTCGTTAATTCCTTCCTTTCATTTGCAAGATGAAGGCATTTTTTTATTTGTTGGAAATTTAGCTTAGAATGCAAAATGCAGTTTAGAATGCAAATTATTTCAGTCTTGAAGAACAATTTCTTTAAGTTCCTATAGTGCAACAACGCTCTTTAACACCTCTGGTAGAGGCCACTACTGCTGGTTTCCAACAGTCATGTGTGGACAGCCAAATTAAATTTCATGCTTCTTCTTATTTTCAGAATTACTCCAATTCAAGACAAACTTACATTCAGGATAAATAGAGAAAATTAAATAAAATCGACTCTAAGTTTTGTCTTCTTCTTTTTCTTTTACAATAAGCTCTAATATGTTTTTATGCAGTGGAGAAATTTTCACAAAAGCATTTAATTTTTACTTGATAGATCAGTTTATGGAAGAATATGTTACTACGATTCAAACATAAGCTTTGATTATTTTGTAGCATGCATCCCAACATACAGAGTCACTAAGATAACGATTTACACAGTAATACCTCGGCTTATTCTACCCCGACATTTGCGAACTCGGTGTTACGTGATTTTCAAATCTCGTCGATACTTCTTTTGTTTGAGCACTGCACACACATTTTTGGACGTATTACTTGGTATCGACACAAAACCATAATAATTTATATTTGTGTTAATCATTTCTTACCTATGGAATGTATGCTATTTATTACATATTAAATTTGTTATATTGTTTTCATGTTATATATCTATTATATTTATACTCACAGATTTTTAATATGATTGAAGAAGTTGTCGATCTTGCAAGGCAGAAAAATTTAAAAGTTGACAGTAATGACCTTCTAAAATTGCTGGATTCCCACAATCAGGATCTAAGATTTGATGAGCTCATAGAATTATAAGAACTAGAACAAATACATTGAAGAATTTGAGTCTTTATACCCGATTCAATCAGAAGATAGAATGTCGGCTGGGAATTTGACAGATGGCCACAGTTTAATTGTAAATGGTTACAAATTTTAGAAAATATAGACTTCAATGAAATAGTCGTTTTTTCAACAAAACAAGGAATAAGAAAACTATTAACAAGCTACAAAGAAATTTTCCTGAATAAAATCTTTGAGTCAACAGACTTCTTTGTTAGTCTTTATGAAACCTTCTACATCAAAAACACTTAGCTTACGATTTTGTATTTGTTTTATCTAAGATTATATTAACCTTTTTCCTAAATTATTTTTTTTTTGTTTTCGGCGCCAACTGAAAATAACTTAAATTTTTTAACGGTAAAATTATACCCCGACTTACGCGGTTATCACTCAGTCCCACCTTTCGCGTAAATTCGACTAATAAGACTCGATTAAATAAGACTTCTGTTTATTGTATTCATGTGCATTACAGTTATTTTAGGATACTTACCATTCATTGAATATGTTATATACACTCAAGGGCCAAAACATTATGACCACCAGTCAATAACGAGTTGGCCCACCTTTGGCACGCAACACAGCTTCAACCCTCCTTGGCATGGATGCCACAAGTTCTTGGTACATGGCTGGAGACAGATTGTACCAGATGTTTAAGCAACGGTCACGCAAATCCGAGATATTGCGAATTGGTGGTCTTTGAACTCTGAGCTGCCCTCCAATGACATCCCAAATATGTTCTATTGGATTGAGATCCGGTGAGTTAAGCGGCCAAGACATTAACTGGAATTCAGCATCATGTTCCCTGGAACCACTCCAACACAATTTTAGCCTTGTGACACGGGGAGTTCTACTGTTGGAACATTCCATTTCCAGCTGGAAAAACAGATGCCATGTAAGGGTACAACTGGTCCGCAATGACGTTCAGAAACCCTGTAGCATTCATGGTCTGCTCTACCATGACTAGGGGTACCAGAGACGCCCAAAAGAACGTCTCTCAAAGTATAATACCGCCACCATCAGCCTGTGTATGATCTACTGTACATTGAGGGAGCAACTGTTCGCCTGGAAGACGGCGTATCCTGACACGGCCATCAGCGCGATGAATGACAAACCGTGATTCATCTGACCTGGCAACTCTCTCCCACTGATCCATGGACGTGTCGCGATGTTCTCGGGCCCAGCGCAGCCGCTTTTGGAGATGACACTTGGTCAGCAAAGGCCTTCGAGTGGAACGTTTTCGGCGTAGCCCCATATCCAACAGTGTGCTCCGATACTATTCTACTTGACCCTACATTGTATTGGGCTGTAAGCTCAGCCACTGTCTGGCTCCGGATTTGCTTCACCATGCGAGACAGTCTCCTAAGACGTTTTTCTTTGATAGCGTGTGGACGTCCAAAACCATGTCGTCTACTGCTGATTTCACCGTCATTCATCCACTTGTAGAAGTACTAACAATTGTAGATCGCGAACAATCCACGAGTCGTGCAGTTTCGAAAATACTTGTTCCGAGCCTTCGAGCTATTACAATCTACCCTCTATCAAAGTCGCTTAGATCCGCAGCCTTTCCCATCACACACAAAAGTAAGTGAAAGAAAGGTTATTCAGATTCAGCAGAAGCAGTTAAATACCACTTCCACCTGATCAAGTGCCTTCCACGTCATCCAGGCGAGTTCATTGCAAAATGTAGGGGTGGTCATAATGTTTTGGCTCTTGAGTGTATATTTTATTTAAAGGAACACTACGAGAACTGTCTTATACTGAGAAATAATGTACGTTAAGTCGATATGGTACCATCTTTATAATTTTTTTTAAATTTTAATATTTTATATTTGATTTTAATTGTATTTTATGAAGTTTAATATTTAATAATAATTCCATAGAAAAAATTTTAATTGGTTGGAAAATGTTTGTAAAATTTAAATTTTTTGAACTTCTTAAAACATTTTTTAAATGCTTTAGGCATTTTTTTATGCCTCTTTTCTTTAAAAAATTTTTTTCCGAGCACCTTATTTTATACTACATAAAACTGTGCATGGGGTTTTTTCTGCTGCTGCTCTTTATTTTTTTATTAATTTTTTTTTATATTTTAACTTACAAAAATTTCAAAAAAAACATTAAATTTTATTTTGAAATTTTTTAGAAAAGTACCAAACATGTTCGAGCTAATTCCTGCACAGTTTTACAAAACATACATTTCAGAATAAGCATAAAAATTTCAAACCCATACTTCAATTATGAAAAAAGCCTTGGGATTTTGAATAATTGTATACGTACAAAAATTCAACATGGAGAAATACGAGTCTGAAGTTTTCATTCCATGAATAGCATGATATAATATTCATCGAATAGCCTGAAACTTTTATGAAATTTTAATTAGCTTATTTAGAACTGCTTACCATAAAACATTGCACAAATATAGAACAATTAAACACTAAACTGGTATAATGAATATATAGAAGAAAAAGAATAAAAGATCAACATTTCATAAAACTTTACCATAATAATTACATAAAAATAAATACACAAACTTCAGAGCTAATTCCATGCTCAAAGCAAATGCACAACATGTACAAACGATGATTATGCTTTTATTTTTTATTTTCATGATTTTAAAAGTCTTCGTATGTTAAATATTGTACACGAATGAAAGCAAAAGAAATAACAATTTATAACTAAAATATATCAAAATCTAAGAACTGCATTTGTTTAAATAAATATCTTAAAATATTTTAATAATAAAAGTGTTGAATTTCAGACACATGGGGTGTATATATATCACCAAAAACAAATATATAAAAATGGGAGAGTTTTTCTATTCTTGCGAATTAGATTTTTAATTATCTGAGTTATCAAAATGAGATTAAGTGTTTGTGCTTTGGGAGAATCCGTTTTGAAATTTTAATTGCATTCATAATTATATTATAAAAAAAAACACGCACAACTTTTAAATCTTGTCCAAATCCATTTGCTCTTCAATAAATAATTCACAAACTAAAAGTTTTGTATGAATTGCACAATTCTTTCTTGAAATGATTGATTACTGCATACATAATGTCAGTCTCATATACGCGAGGTGGAAAAATAGCTAATTCATTTTTAAGGCTCTTTTCTAGCAGATAATCTGAAATGTGGGCGTGGTTGTTGCTTTCCAGCATCAAATATTGCTCCATAACTTGATAAAAAAAAGTGCAGGTAGAGCTTTGCAGGAATGTTTATAAAGATTCGAGGTATCAAATAAGCCAATAAAATTTTTTTTCGACAGTTTATTGATTTTTAGGTTATTATATCGTCTTAAATGGCATTACTGCCTCATTATTTATCGTGCTTAAAAACACGCTGATAATTATAACCAGCCTTTTAACTAAATAAAGTAAGCCTTTGAATTGAGGAGAAATAACCATGAAAAATATTGAATACACACAACTAAACTCATATTTAGTTCATTACATCTACACACACTTTAGAAGAATAATTTGTAGGATGTTTATGCAATTTGTGGGATATAATGGTTCCAAGGAATATAATATTTCTTAAAGTACGAAACTGGAAGGAAGTATGTAAAATGTATTTTTGTTTTCCTTTTTATTTTTCGAAATAATATATTTATTAATATACATTATTTTATGAAAATGGTGTTAAAATTATGCATCTCAAATTTTTGAGTACTTTAATATTGTTTAATTTTTCTTATGTTTAAGGTACGCTTAATTACTTAAGAATTTTCATTTTTCTCAAAATTAAACATTAAGTTCTAGCATAATTGTATCTGATAATTGAAAATTAATATTTTTCACAAGGATGATTGCTCGTAAAATGTTTTTAATCAGTACATGTTATAAGAGTTAATTATTAGTTACCTTTAAAACATATTGGACAATCGTTTTGCTCTAAAGGGCTATAACTTATCTAACTAAATGTCAGATTAAAATGAAAATAATTTGATTTTTAACACGTTTTTATAAGTTTCACTTGCATGTAACGGAATCTTGGAACTCGATTTTTACCCACTTTAAAAGGTCAGATTAATTCTAAATTTTGCATACTTGTCAAGGACCGATGACAATACAATAATTTCATAATTTTGTTCCATTGTTCTGATTAGGATCCTCAGGAATAAGGATTTCTAAATTTGGTGACTAATTCCATATATCATGTCCAGATGTGGCGACTAATTCTAAATAGCATTTCCAAATTTCGCAATTAAAAGACTATGGTATAACAGTAAAATTGAAAACACGCTCGTCGTTTATAGCATTAAAATAAACAAAAAACGTGTTCTTTATGTGAGAAAGGGGAGAGTGGGTGCGTCACCAATTCGTACCATAATATAAACAATTGTCTAGTGTTTCTGAAAATAGAAATAAAAAAAAACTCGTGCATGTGGGAAAAAAAATATTTTATGCTCTAACTGCTAAACTCAAACACATTCTGTTTTTCAAGATTCATTTTACCAAAACAGCTGATTCTCCACTTCAGCCGACCTTAAACTCTGAGAGTAAAAACAAACTTGCTGAATTATTAAATGGAAGTATATTTTTGCGTTTATTATAAAGCAATACATTTAGAAGTGTTGATATGAATTAACATTATAGCAATACGTTTAAAAGGGGATAATATGATTGACACATAATATTACCATGTTTTTTTTAACTCTCTTTCTTGAATGTCTGCCCGGGTGGAATTTTGTAATTGATTTTAAACTGTGTGACTTTCCGATGAGTTAGAGACTTGACATTTGGACCATAGCTCCGAAGTGGATGACAATGCATGAAAATGTAAAGAAAGAAAGAAAAAAACGAAAAGGAGGAATTTTATACTTTTTAGTCCGTTATAAAAACATGGAACATTAATTTTTTTTAATTCGAACTTTTTCTACTTAACACACTTTTAATTGTTTGACCTGTTCTATAGAGACGGAATCTAATATAACGATACGGGACTCCTCCCAAGGCCCCGTAAACGGGGAGAATAAATACACTTCAGACCCTTTAATTAATATCCATTGAAGAGCAAGACTAATACCAGCAGCCACGTAATTCCAGCTCCAAATATCAAACTCAAGGATACATTCAACAATGAATAAATTATATTTTAGAAAACTAAAAAACACGTTTTAATTGTAGATCGAATTAAAAAATGAAAAATAAATTATAGTTTAAAAAACAAGCTTTTATACTGAATCGAACTAAAAAGTAAAAAAAAAAAATTTTAATATAAGAATAAAATGATGGACGAGAAAATTAATGTCATTGTGGTAAAAGCGTGGGGTGCTTTGTATTACATTTTTACACTAACTCAGCATTTCGAAATAGAAGTTAGAAACTTATAACAATAGATATATTTATAGAACACCTCACGCTTTTACCCAATGACATTAATTTTGTCGTTCATCATTTTATTCTTATATTAAAAATTATTTTTTTACTTTTTATTTCGATTCAGTATAAAGCGTGTGTTTTTTAGTTTTTTTAAAAAATTATAATTTATTTTAAATTAAAAAAGGATGTTTAATTTATCAATTTTTTTCTTATTTCAAGAAAAATTTCCAAAATTTTGTTTGTAATTTTTATTAATTAGTTTGTTAATTTATTTTTAAAAATGGTATTCATACGTCATTTTTTAAAAAAGGGAGATTTTGAAAAGTATCAAAATATTATTGGATTTAAAGGTATTTTTTGTTGTTAATTTATTAAAACAACGTGAAATAGTTCAAAATATTGTTTTTTTTTTTCTTGTTAAAATGTGTAGTTATTATCTACTGAACATAACTTGAATTTTAATTATAAAAAATTTTAATGAATCGTGTCATAATTAATACTACCTACTGTATTAATATGCAAGTTACAGAATTTAAAACTCAATCATACTAGAGTTCAAGTTTATTTTTAACAAGTTAAGGTATTCGGGTAGAGAGGATGTAATATGAAGTCTAAATTCCCTATTACTACCAAAAAAGATTCACTTCTCAGTAAATGTGGAATATTATCTCAATAATACAAAATTATATAATATCCATTTCTTATTAAATTATGCAATTCATATATATATATATATATATATATATTATGTGTTTAATAGTTGAATTAGATGTATTATGATGTGCAACAGTTTTACTATATTTTGGAATTCTGCAGTACTAAGAATACGAAAAAGTTTAATTTGAAATATATTACAAAAACAAGCTTTAACGTGAGGTAATATAACAATTATATTTCCTCAGAAATAATAATGAATTATAAGATTTTACTAAGGAACTCGTGAATATAAGAAACTGTCTCTAAACCGCATTAGTAATAAATATCAAGATTAATCCATGCGTAAACTATTATAAATTTTTCTGGAATAAAAATGCAATTTTGCAGCATTTCCATTCGATAACTTCTAGGAGCTCATTATATAGCAAGTAAAAAAAAGTCAGATCCATCTAGATTTTTAATAAAAATAGAAAATAAGCTTACCTCTCGTGAGGTTGGTGGAAGGGGGAGAGAGGAGGGAGGTCCGTGAGCCCTCCCAGGTTGTTCTCCCTCAAAATTGGGGTAGAACAGAGCAAAATCGTTATGTCACCTGCATGGTGCTCAAAACTAAAGCTAACTACAGGCTTACATCTAGCCCTGTGAAGCGATGAATTTCGCGGGCCTCGATCTGACATCGTCAGGCAGGTGGCATTAGTAACAACACAACAACAACATATATGTTGTTGGATTGCTATTTTTGTTTGCTGCTATTTATTCATTTTTTTTTAACTAAGGAATTTCTATTTGAAAAAAAATGTACTAACATAAAGTGTCATCCGCTACAAGTTTAAAAAAATCAATTTGAAGCTGAATGGATGAGTAGAAAATGTTTTATTAACGCGATTGTAAATTTGAGCAGTATATATTTATATATTTGTATAGGGAGAGAATGAATGAATAGTAGAAACTGAAAAAAGAAGAATCTAAAATAAAAATGTTTTCTATAAAACTAAAATAATGAAATATAAATAAAATAAAGGAGCTAATTGGCGTTAATAACTTATAACTACTTATCAAGAGCCAAAATTCTGTGTATTTAAAAATATGATTTAAGCAAAACACCGCATTTTCAAAGATTATAAGCAAAAAAAATATTAAATAAAATCATTTGAAATAAAATTTATTAATAAAATGCCTGCTTTAAATATTTTAAATAATTTAAGAACGAAACTAAATTAAATATCTTCAATATTTAAATATAACAACTTTACAACAAAATATCATTCAAGCAGAGTAATGTATTTGATAAAAAATTAAGCAAATAAACAAAAAATCAATACTATTAACTTGAAGGAATAAATATTGAGACACTTTCTTAAAATAAAATTTTATTTTCCTTTGGTAATGCGGCCAAATTTTAAGATTATAATTTTTAAGAAAATGTTTATGCGGATATGGTTATAAGCAGAGTTGGAATATGAAACACCATGCAAAAATATGCACAAATAATAGCTTATGTGATAAAAACAGAAAGAAATACATTATTATTAGTATAAAAAACTTGAAATATAGCTATTTAAAACTGAATACAGATAAAAAAAGTTACTAGGAAAATAAATAATTACTTTAAAAAATGTGCAAATACTTCATGATATGTCACAACTGAATTATGAAAAATTGATAATTTTTTCACTATTATGCTGCTGTATACTTGTGTATATTTTTTCCTTACTTTAAAAAAATATTTTTAAGAGTCCCTTACAGAAGTTGTAATCTAAATAGTAACATATATTTCAAAATAAAAACATTCTAAATAACAATATAAATTTATATTTTATTTAAATTTCGACCAAAAGTATTTTCCAGTCTTTAAAATATGATAACAATAGAAATACTTGGTATTCTAAACACTGAGTCATGGAGAGTTTGAAATAAATAGGATAAAATTATAAAACCCAAGTGTATTGCCTTCTCACATGTAAACAAACGAATAAAAACTTGTTGAAACATTTGTGTATGTAATAACCTCTAAGAGTACTAAAATTAAAGTATTTTTGAGGGTTTGACTTGATAACAAAATACCTTACAAGTTTAATAAATATTACTTTCGCAGCGGCTTATCTATTATACCTTGGAACATTTAAGTTATGTGAGCTACACTCAGAAAGCCGTCCTCATTCTATAAGTTAAGTGCTCAACGAAATGACGCAATCTATGTCACTGACAAGCAATTCTAGCTATCTGATAGATCAAATGCTCCACGAAACATGTAACTTGAAAACTTTAAAAGGGTAAAACAGAGTTTCCCATGAAGACAACATGTAAATAAATTTTATTCTTAATCAGTGACAACAATCATGTAAAACATTTATTCTACTATCAAAAGGGAATAAAAAAATAAAACAATTGTGTGTTTATATTGGATTTACTTGAGGAATTTTATATAATATAACTAAAGAGGTGAATATATATATATATATATATATATATATATATATATATTATATATATACTTTTAGAGTGAATGGAAATGCTTTTATGGTGTTTCAATAAAGTTGTGTGACATTTTATTTTAATAATTTGTATACAATAATCATTTCTATTCACTTTTCATTATTTACAAAAAATTTATAAAAAAATAGAATAATCACTTATTAAATACAAAACATATGTTTAGTGACATTAATTTTAAAAAGTTGAAGTACGTCCCGAATTGTCTAATGCTTACCATTTTGAAAAATAAATTGAATATTCATACTATAATTACATTTGTTCTAAATTAAACAGAAACTGTAATATTTGTTATTAATATATTCTCATATTATAATATATCAAATATTAAATTTTAGAAATACTTTAAATTATTAACTTCCTAATTTCAAACATTTTTTTATTATAAAAATTTCTTCAATCTCGTTCTCTTCATTAAAATTCTTTAAAATATTCAGTTCTTATATTTTGCACATCATTAAGCAGAATTTTGGAAACAAAAAAATAAGAGTTTCGAACAAGTGTCACATCAAGTTAGTTTGCACTTAAAACAGAGAAAAGAGTTTTTTTTTATTTTTTTAAATTTGAGTTTGAATAAACTCCAAGGCGAGTTCTAGAATGCTTTATTATTGTTGTGTCATCTTACTTTACAATAACTTTTTAATCAAATAACTGGTGCAATATTCAAATCGATTATAACATTTATAATAGATGCAAAAACCAAAAAAATCACATATACATATTTTGGAACATCATTCGACAAAAAAATGATTATTTGGAGAACCAAAGGTTTTAATGCAATATAAATGTTCTGGCAGTAAATGTGTGCATTTTATTAACTATATGTGAAGTATATAATATATTTGCCGTGAAAGAATTTTTTTAAAAAAAATAAATATCCAAAATAAAAAGAATATTAATAAAATACGAAATTTTTATTCCTAATTTTTATTTATGCTGTAAAAAATTACTGCTTAAATATACACGACTAAGTTATAAGAAATATTTTTACTAAAATTTAATATAACAAATTATCAAAGGTTTTGTCACAATCAAAGGTCTTTCCACAATTAAAGCAAAAAGGGAAAAATCAAAACGGCGGGGAAAAAAGTTTGATTAGAAACAAATTCAAAACCATAATCATGTAAAAAAAAAACCTAAGATTGCTTTGCTAAATCTGAATATGGATTTTACCGTAATTAGTTTACGTAACATTTGATTATTTAATCTTATATGCTTTTGGCTCGCGATAATATAGTTTGGGGTATGTGGTAAAATATTGAAAATGTCAACTCTTCGAACAAAGAAAACAAATTGTGTTTACCATTTTAAGGGAATGACTTCAGAAGAAACATATTCCTTATCTACAATATATTAAACAATGACCAAGTTTAATTAACATTTTAAAGAAAATTCTCTGAATGCGCAATCATTATTTTTACGTATTTATTGTATTATTATCATTATAAATAGGGAACTTTTAATTCCTTAAGAAAATGTTAAGTAATACGGGAAAATTTTTAAAGTGTTGAAAATTCGTGTATATTTTTAAGGTAAGTTTAAGAACTTTTCTGACCAAATCTTGCATTAAGAAACTTGTATATAATATACACTCATGGTCCATAAATTAAGGGTAATTCAGAATTACACAGAAATTGGACTCTAAAATAAAAATTTCATCTGTAGAATTATCACACACATCTTGAAGAAGAATATGCAAATTATAGGAGACCACCAGATGGCGCGGATTGTACGTCACAATGACTAGAGAGTAAGGGAGGGGTATACAAGGAATGGTGGCAAAGAAGTAAAATTGTTCACAAGCGCTTTAAAAGCCTTTCAGTGCAATAACCGCATTGTTATGGCACAAAGGAAGTATTTGGATGATTTTTTACGTGGTAGAATTATCAAACGACTGGAATGTGGATGTACCCAGCTAGAAGTATCCGAGGAACTGGGAATCGCCCAGAGTGTCATCTCCAGGTTTTGGCAACGATTCCAAGATGATGGTAATGTGCGTAGATGTTACAGCACAGGTCGCCCCGGAGTTACAACGCCAAATGAGGACCGGTATTTGGCAGTTACTGCCAAAAGAAACAGACGGAGCACAGCATCAGACCTATCTCGTCAGTTCTCTTCAGCTACCGGTACGACAGTTTCAAGGCAGACCGTGTACAGACGCTTAGGGCACGTTGGTATATATGCTGGTAGGCCCTTCAGATGTGTTCCCCTTACCGCAACTCACTGTCGCCTGCGATTAACCTGGAGTAGAGAGCATGCATTGTGGACACCGCAACCGCGGTCTTGTGTGATGTTTTCCGACGAGTCCAGGTTTAGTTGGCAGTCTGATTCTTGCCAGACTTTCATATGGAGAGCGCCAGGTACCCGTTACCACCAAGATAACACCATTAAACGACACCGTTACGGTGGTGCAGGATGGCTCGTTTGGGGAGGAATGATTCTCGGTTCCAGAACTGACCTGCATGTTCAGAGTGCAACGATGACAGGCCACATCTATCGGGATGTCATTCTGGAACAACATGTACATTTGTTTCGGGGCGCCATGGGTGCTGAATTTCTCTTTATGGATGACAACGCCCGTCCCCACCGTGCAAACATTGTAGACGAATGCCTTCAATCGGAGGATATCACCCGTATGGATTGGCCAGCATACTCACCGGACTTTAATCCAATAGAGCATGTGTGGGATATGCTTGGTCGACGAATTGCAGCCCGTCAACCCCCTCCCACCTGTCTAAAGGAACTTCGGAGGGCATAGCTTGATGAGTGGTGTAATATTAACCAATATCAGATTGATAATTTGATACTCAGCATGTGTAGGCGTTGTAAGGCCTGTATTGGATCGTCTGGGAGACATACTCCGTATTAACCATCATACTAACCATATAAATTTTTTTTAAATAGGTTCTTTTTTGAAATTTGCTCCAGGGAGTAAAAATCGCTATTTTTATTAATTATGTCAAACATATAGCATCTTTTTTACTCGTTACCTTTTGTTTAACAAATAGACTTTAGAAATAAGTCAAATTTGTTTTGCTTCTGTCTCTTTCTTTGCCTGAAAATCATTATCCTTAATTTATGGACATGAGTGTAAATAGGGAGAGTTTCAAAGTTTAAAGATAAATATTGGTTTTCAAACATTTTCCTCTTGTGTAGAATATACGCTTTTCATAATTTTTCGTTTCTGAAAAAATATTAAAATTAACTAATGCATACTACCACTAAAACTTGATTTGTAAAAGGCGTCTAATTTCACTAGAGCAAATATTTATTCAGCTTTGAAATGGTTGTAGCATTTTTCAATAAAATTTTAAAAATCAAATTCTGACAAATTTTTACCATGTAACCATTATAAAATTTAATTAATTATCGTTCTAAATTAGTTTTTATTTTGATTGTACTATATTTAAAAAAGTTACAGCTGTTTGAAATGCTATTAAATTTGCCAGAGCAATCTCTTTATAAAGCTGAAACGTGTATTTTTTTCAAAAGAATATTTTTATAAAGTTAATGTCACCTTAAATAAGATATTTTGTGAACCAATGGAAATACCTACATGGAATTTCACAAAATGTTTTAATGATGTTATTTAGAGAATGAATTACATACAGGGTATCCCAGTACCATTGGGATGAACTTTAAGGGCAGTTACGGAACAAGGATTGAAAATTGCATTGCACACCCATGGTCGGAAACATCTTCATTCGGCGCTAGGTGGCGTTCTTCATAAGAGCATTTAAGGAAACAGACCTGCATTACTGCAGTCATTTGAGCTGCCATCACCCGCAGAGGAGTATGAAACGTTTTACAACACAGAGCTAGAAGATATGCACCTGATTTACGGTTTAGCAAAGGAAATGTACAAGCAGCAGAAATATTGTATCGTGAAAGGTACTCACAGAGACATGCACCGGGCAGTCGGACGTTTGGTAGTTTGAATCACAATTTGTGGGAACAGGGATCATTACGAGGTAATAAGCCTAGGTTACGCATTCAAGCAGACTGCGAAAGCCAAGACATTTTGTTCCGTGTATGAAACAAAATGCGTTGGATACAATTCAAAAGAAACCGAGTACCGTGTTAGAAATTCGAATCACTCGTGGCCTGTCCTCACTATGCCTACTATTACGTAATGATCCATATCCACACAAATTGTGATGTAAATTAGCAAACACATCTGATATTTCAGTACATCTCTTTGTGAGTACGTTTCGTGATACAATTTTTCTGCAGCTCGTGCACTTCCTTCTGGAATATATAAATCAGGTGCATGTATGCCAGCTCAGTGCTTGTAAAACTTTCCATCGGCCGATTACAGCTTAAATGACTGCGGTAATGCACATCTGTGTCCTTGAATGCACTTATGAATAACGCCATTTAGCACTGAATGAAGACGTTTCTGACCATGGGTTGCTTGCAAATCTGAATCTTTGTGATGTCCCCTGCCACACTTTAAAATTTGTTTCGATGATCCTGGTACATCCTGTATATAAATATATATATAATCACATTGATTATTTGAAAACTCCTAATTACAATTTCGATATCTATAGATTTGATTCAATAGAAATAATTTAAGGCTTTTAGAACATCTCCTAAATATATATTTAAAATTAGAATTACCTTTGTAGAACACAGAAAATTCTTTGAACTGAAAATTTGAAGAAACACAAAAATTTGATTATAACTTCTTTAAAGTTTATAAAACATTTATAAAATAGTTACATATTTTATATATATATATATATATATATATATATAATCAAAATTTCTCTACAAGAGAGATGATACAACATGATTAATACTTAAAAGAATATCAAATACTAGATAACAAGACAACAGAATTTAGAAGGAGATATGAAAAATTGAAATAACACAGTAAAGTATAAAATAATGGATGCTTTAGTATTATCAACATTGCTGACTTAGGACAGCTAGTATACATAAAATTTTCTTTAAAAAAATCTTTCTGTGTAAAAGTGGGGTTGAACATGTTTTTTGGCCAGCCAACCTTCCCCCTTTTTTCTGTTAATAATACCGAGCAAATATCAATTGGAAATAATGGATAGGAAATCTAAATCCATTACATGGAAAAGGTAACTTACCCAAAAATTGCATACTGAAATGCAGAGCCCGCGCTAAATCTGAGTACAATAAACAAGTTATTGCCAGATTCTGGACCCAAATACAATTTCAAAACAAAGCAAAGGCTGAAAAATAACCCTTAGCAAAAGTATGAAAAGAATAGAAATAATAAAATAAGAAATGTAAACATACTACAATTATCTTAGAGACTCTTAATATGGTTTAAAAGTTATAATAAATTCTAAAAAAGTAATTTTATCTAAAACTAGAAACTGGGGGTATTTAAAACTATCTAGGAAGAATAATAAATCTATAATATAAACCTTTTAATTTTATGGAAATTTAATCCTTACTATTTAGAATATTATTATTTAAATATCTATTAATAAAATTAATTGGGTAGTTTTGAATTAAACAGTATTTAGTAAAATGTTTATATATTTTTTATTTTTTCTGATTTATTAGAAACTAGAAATTTAATGCGTAGTGTGTAATTAAGAACAATATTTCTGAATATAGATACATGCACATTACTCTCCCAATGCGGTACTTTTATAATATTGAAATTAAAGTCTTCTCGTTTATCATAAATATTAGTAACTATTTTATAATCTTTTAATTTAATTTCTATATCAAGAAAATTTGCTTCGTAACTGTTACTATTTGTCTGTATTAAATTAAGATATTGTGGATAAAAATTAATATTAGGTATAAAGTTGTCTTGCTTGCCAAAAATGATTATATCATCTATATAACGAAAAAAGTAAAATTCTAAGTTGTCTGTGAAACTATTTTCAAAATAATCTAAATATAAATTAGCAAGACAGTTGCTAGCTGGGCCACCTTGTGGTATACCCTTAATATGTTGATAATAATTACCATTATGATAAACATAATTCTCTTTTAGAACTAAACTGAGTAGAGAACAAAATCTATCATATTTGACATTTTTAAACAAATTATCTTTATATAATTTTACTAGTGTTTTTATCATATCATCAATATTAATTGAGTTAAAAAGATCTTCAAAATCTGAACTAAATACTGAAAATATCATTTTATCTTTAATTTGTGCAATAAGTTCTGTACTATTTTTAAGAATGGCTGAAGTTTTTAGATTATTTATTGTATCTTGTAACATTTCATGTAGAATTTTGCCTGATTTGCTGATATATGTATTAAAACCATTAGTAACTGTTCTAAACTTTACTGGATTTTTATGAAATTTAGGAGTAAGAAATACATGTGGAAATTTAAAATTATTATTAATTTGTATTTTTAATTGTTTATGAAAAGCCAAAATTCGATTATTTATTTCTCTATCAGAAATTGATGACCTAATAAAAGCTGTATTATTTTCAAAATGTTTGTTGAGCATTAAACTATAATAGTATTTACAAATGAAGGCAAAATTTCCAGGCACTTTATCAATATATATATATATATATATATATATATATATATATATATATAATATATATATATATATATATATATACATAATTTATTATGGAACAAAAATAAATAAATTTTAAAAAAAATGTAAGGATATTAATCGTTTTTGGATTTTTTTTAAAAGAATTAAGTTTGTCAATTATTTTAAATAAATTTGTAAATATTAAGCAAAATAATGATACTTTATTTTACAGGATGATAAATCTAGCTGTGCCAACTACAAACTTAGTTCATTCGATATTCATAAATCGTTGGTTAAATACCGGCTGATTAGAATTACAAATATGATTTCAAAGTGTTTTAACTTTAAAATTACAGTTCGGAATGGCTTTATATTTTAACAGAACTTTAGAAAAACGATAGAATTTAGTTAAGGAAAGAAAAACAAAATATTGCACCTAAATGTATGCATAGGTGCTGATGTCAGTGGAAAAACCATAATAGATTAGTTGAACACTAGAATGTTATTAGTTGAAAGAAAATGTCTCGAAGGGTAAATGGCAAATTTACAAGCGAAATAGCTATAATATAAGTTCACGCTGAAAATAATGACAGTAACAGTAGAAAAAGACCAGCTTCTTGAAAAAAAAACACTGTACGGATGATTATTGCATAAATGGGGGTTGAATATGCCCTTTACCTTGCTCCACTATAGGTTGAAAGCGCAAAAGTCATGTTCCACTAGAGTTTGGAAAGTATTTGTGCTGAAGGTATGGACGAACGTGGTGCGTGATGCTTGTCTACTAGTTCCCCAGGCAAGCGCAATCTGCCAGCTGTGAGCTACAATCTTTAGGTTTCTTAAGGAATAAATCAAAGGTGTTAAGTTGGAGGAACGTCACGTCTACATAGTTGGAAAATATAGGCTTACGATGCTACCATCTCTGAATTTAGTGATCTGCAACGGTTTCACAGGAGTAGCATGGAGCACCATCTGACTTGAATATGGCGCAATCCACACATTGACGCTAATGAACTGCCGGAAGGACATGGTTTCTTAATAATAATCCTTACAGTTTGGCGATAAAGGTGTAGGGACTTGCAGGTATGATCTTCACGAAACAAATGAAAAAACCAACGACAAAAGCTGTCATTGTTCATCATATGATATAAGATGTTCCTTAGGATTTCACGCATCTTGCTGTTAGGCATATCCAATATTCAGCTCATTTCTTGTGCACTGTTGATTCCTGCACAGTTGTATGTTGGTTTTTGTAAGACTGTGATAACATATTCCAATACCCCCCCCCACCTCAAATAGTTTTCAACCTCTGCTGGTTTCAGGCCAGATGAGCCGGTTTCTTAGAATTTCTCTATCATTTTCTGCTGGCCGTATCTGGTCATTGGGCCGGAATGGACGACTTTCAATGTCTGGAACATCCTAATAGCTGTTGAAGCACACTTCCGGTTCTTATATAATAGCTTCACTAGCAGAGTGTGATCCTTTTTTATCAGTCATGAAGAACCCAGTCAAAGTGTGTCGCTAGTGCTCTGTAATTTTATCGCAGCTATGACTGCAGTCACTATGTCATAGCTTTGTAATTTACGTGTTACCAACCTGAGAACGCCGTCTTTGGGCCTATTTTGGAACTATTTTGTTAGTTCCATTGCCTCTTGATTGTCCTGGTAAAATTTTTAGTCATTCCAACAAGTAGTTTTAAAGTTAAATCGTTTTGAATTCATAACTTAATCACCGGAATATAATCACCGGGTATGCTTTTTAATGAAAATCTCTCTACAATTGTAAGAAAGTAGTTACCTAATATTCGCAGCAGTCATCAAATGCAGAACATGATACTTAGTTTGGTATTCAACTCACTAAAATTCCAAGTAGTATTTTGTGCTCAATGATATTTAACATGTAACAAAGATCTCTATCCTTCCTATCAAACATCTTAAGTATTATAAGGAATCAAGCATACCAGATTATTTGAATTGTTTTTCCAGAGATTAATTTTAATGATCTAGTTAGCAAGGGAGAAAGTATAATATTTTGTGTCTTCTATCAAGATATTGAGATAGATTTCATATGAAATTTTAATGTTAGTTCATGTATCGTTCTTTACATATAAAAACGTGTGTCTCTTAGTCAATTAACAATAAATGCCACGGTGCTTTTCGGGATTCAAGGGTAAAAAGTCGATGGTTTCAAATTATTCACATTGCAATTTATACGCAAACATTGAAAAAGTTATATTTATACTGATATACTGAGAATTGTCTAGTAGTCAAGTAATATTAAGTGAATTAACTACGAAGCATGTCATAGGTGATATTATGGACAATAACGTAAAGTATAGGATTATCTCATAGTTGACATTTAGCATGTTAATGAAATAAGTTGTTGTAATATTCTTTAAGAAGAAATTTAATGTGTTTGCGATATTCCACAAAATGCATAAGCATCTCTATGTGATCTCAAAACTTCTAGCTCCATGAAATGTATGTAAGTTATCATTACACGCATTTCCCCTCTCTTTGTCCAAAATATTGTTTGTATAAGAGATGTTAAGCATATATAAGCTTGGAAACTATTATATATATATATGTATATATATATTTTAAATTAACGAATTCATTTGCCTTGTCTTATTGTTTTGATAAATATTTTACTACAAACAAGATTTAAAATCTAAGCATGAAAATTACCTTATATTTAATTTTCAGACTTTTTTAATAGCATTTTTTACCTCAAGTGTGTAAAACGTGCAACCCGTGCAACATGCAGCCCTCAACTAACATATTTGAGAGCCACCCAGTATATAGACATACATACTATATCGTAAAATATCAAAATTTCACCTGAAATAGGAAATATTGTAACAGAAAAGAGATGACAAGTGTCAGGACGTAAACAGCAATTTTTCTTGTTCTTTATACGTTTATTATAATGCATTATGCGAAGTAAACCTACGTTTTTATGAATATTGATTTTTTGGGGGACCCAACTGAAGTTAAACTTTATTTGTTTGGTCCAAGTTAGACTTTGGCTTTGACACCCTTGCTTTACACCTTCTTCATATGGGTGCTCTGAAGAATTCTGAAATTTTACTTACTGTAACTGCGAATTTGTTTTTATTGTTACTTGAATTATTTACTTTCATCCTAAGATTTATGTGATATCCAGTCATGAATTTTTCATGAACCTTTGATACCTTGTTTTGATTGTATGAACGAATACGCACGTGAAACAACAGACGTATATGTTGTATTCACATAAATTATTTTTGAAACAAACACACATGCTTTTGAATATTTCTTTTTTCTTAAGTATATACAGATTTTAACTTAACAGTATATTCATTACTGATATATGATTTGCCAATTATACAAATGTAGCAAACCTTATACCTGGTTTTTCATCTGATATTTTGGCATTAATTTATATAAATGAAATAAAGACGGTGAAAGGTTCGGTATATATGAATCGGAGTCATATTTGATTGAAATAAAAATATTGAGCAAAATGTGTCTGTATCACGTGATTATTGAAATTCAGAAAAAATAAATGGTTTGCTTTTTCGTTTAAATTTCAGTGTTAAATAACTTTTTCCTTCAACAATTATTATTCAAATATCTAATTTTTGAATCGATTATGAACTATAATATTTTAAATAAGTGTAGTGTATTCCTTCCTTCATAAATATTTTCACTTATTATCAGAAAAACTTCCATTTTCAACAATTCATACAATCTGGAACAGTCAATTTCGACACTTTTTATCAACCTCAATTTAACTACACTGGTCCCTTTGCAAAACGATCATACTTAATGTCCCATACCATGTGCATCAGTATATCAGCGTTTCTCAAACTGTAGGACGTGGTCACTGGGGGGGATATCCCTACAAGGGAGCGCGAGCATATCGAAAAATCCAAAATAATAGATTACTTAAAAATATATACATGTATTAATTTACTGAATGGAAGCAAAAAAAAACTACATTATGATGTAATAAATAATAAAATACCCATGTACACACAGTTATCATATACTTAAAAATTTATTTGTACAGTATTTGATAATTAATTGGTCCACATAAAAAAGAACAAGTTTAATAATTACTACTAACTTCCTTGAGCTTGTTATATGCAAAATTTAATATATTTTGATAATTTGTGTTATATAATTAAAGTCGTATTGTAATTTCAGCGTCAAAGTACATTATTATTACATTCAATACAATGCTATTGTACGAGGGGGAGGGGCGTGATGAAAATTATGATTGAAAATTGGGTTACCAATATTGAAAGTTTGAGAAGCACTACAGTATATGAATGACATTTGTGTCGAACATCATTCTCAATCTAAGTTCCCCCCCCCAACATATTAAGTTTAATTCTACATAGATGTATGTATGTATTTGAGTAATATGAGTCAATTACATGCAGTACAATAAGTCGAATTATAAGAAAACGCATAACAAATCTCTACGCAATACAAATTTATCTTATTGAAAATACTTAAATATCACGATGTTATATTTGCATTCAATGGATGCTATCAGAAAATAAATTGTACAAATTAGTCGAATCATCCCTTTCAAAATAGGAAATCAACGGGATTTGTATTAAGCTGGAAGCTCATTAAATATGTCTTTTGCTGAAGAAGATATTTGAAGTAGAAACATAATAAATAAGTTTACAGAAGCAAAGAATTACGCATTTTAAGATTAAGAGCTCTAATCAGTTATAGAAATAGTATAAAAGGGAATAAATGAAAACTCTGATTGGGAACTTTTTAAGTTAAAATGCTTTGAAATAATTTTCCAAGATGATAATCAAAAGATTAGGAATCGAAAGAATCTTCTTAATTCATAAAGTAATTGACTTCTCTTTTCATAGCTAAAAAGGGAATTGCAACAGTTATTGGAAATCTAATTTAAGAAGTAAGCCTAACGAAGAATCAGGAGAATTAGTAGTCAGAAGTTGTTCTTCAACCTCAAGATTGAGAAAGGGGTAATCAAATAATCGAACAAATGCAACTAACATTTTCTTTCCGCCTTTATCAGATTAGAAATGTCAAGAATACGAAGATTGTTGCTGAAAACACCAATTATTTATAACAGTCAGAAACAGTTTGTGTATAGTGACTAGATAGAAAATGAGACGCGAACATGAATTATTTCTCTGTGTAAAATATTTGAAATTCGTGTTGCAGTTTCCTTGTACACTCACATTTATATTTCTCTTGTGTACCAAATCAAATATTACTAAATTTAAAAATTGTGGATGTTTTTTAAACATTGAAAATTATAAAAACATATGTTTATTTTCCATTAAATTGATAAAATCATATAATAATTCTATAATTGGTACACAAATAAACAAATTCCTTTTTTCTATTTGTATACAGATGTAATTATTTTACATTTTCTCCTTCTTTGAAAAAATATACTGGACCATGTATACATAGATAATACACGTGTTTGCCAAAATACTTGAATGGTTGACACGTACATGTTTTAACTTAATCGTTGCCTTAACAATAATTTTTAAAATTGAGTTTCCAACTAAGTTGTATTATTATTTAAAAAAATACTGAACACTCTTATTGAAAGTTAAAAATTTTTTAGGAAATAATAAATTTATCTTGATAAGAGAGGAATGTTTTTTTTGCATTCAGTGTAACAAAATTTATGAAAAAACTTTAAATAACCGGAATAAAGATGAAGAAAAGTTAAGGTGTTTTTAATATTTTTAAATAAGAAATAACATGTATCAAGAAATTCATTTTAAAAAGAGTTCTTCGTTTTTTAAGTAAATTAAATCAACATTCTATTTTCAGAATTTCTATTAATTTATAACGTTACACATGGTAAACTATATAATAATTGGAATAAGAAAACAAGATATCAATCATTGGCATGGCCAAGTAATTTTAGCATGTTTTTCACATGTTGTATTTTACAATAATGCAACTAATGAACTTTTTACTAACAGAAAGTAGTGTATTGTACTTAAAAAAATTAAAAATGATTAAATTTAAATATGATTCGACTCAACTAGGGCACAGATGCGACCAAATGCCGAAAACCCGAGGTCAATTGGTTGCTTATTGGCTGAGAAAAAGGTACGTCAAAATATGGAACGAAGACGAAATTTGCGTCCTAATAGCGCTTTTGTTCCACTACGTGAAAAACGCGCTAAAAAAGCAAAATAACGATTAGTAATACATTTTTGCATTTTCTCTTACTTTACTCATGATAAAAAATAAATTTGAAAAAAAATAACATTTTCGATTAAATAAACATCATGCATTTGATTAAATATGCTAATACAAATTCCTTACCATAATTCTTTCTGAAAATGTTTATATTATATGAGAGTGATTAGAAAAATTACTTAATACAAGAGTCAAACAGGATTAACGTCTCAAGGGATGAAAAACAACGCATTTGTTTCTTAGTAAGTGCTCTTATAAAGTAATATTAAGTACTTCCTTCCCTTAATAACCTTTGGAATTTTCATCGTAGTAAGATAAAATTAGTGGCACTCTTAATGGATAAAATCGTACTAAGAATGATATTGATGAATTAATTAAATATAATAAATAAATTAATACAATTAATAACTTTTAATATTTTTTTTTTATTAGGGAATCCAAACTTTTTGTGGAATTAGGTAGAGAATATTCTCAATAGTCAGTACTCTGATTATTTTAATTCAAATTTGTTCATTGGCTCTAAAAAGATTCGGTGAAAAGCTTTACAAGCCAAAATAACAAGATTAATTCAAGAAAACGAATCATGTTTCCCGTTCTTTTAACACTTCATGAGATAAGAAGATTAATAATCAAATGATTTGATGTAATATAGAGCTCCTTAAGTTTTCCACTGTGTTCGATAGTAAATTGCTTTTCTGATTTCTAATTTCTAAAAAGAAAGAATAGATATTTTAATTCAGAAGATTTGTGATAAAAAAAATGGCATTAAAGTCCAATTATATAAAATATTGACATTGTAAGATGAATGCAACCAAAGTACGTGAAATAGCTTTATTTTAGTAAAATTGAACAAAATTTATTTGCACAACTTATGCAGGGATAAGCAGTTCAACTAAAAAATAACCTATGGTACATAAATAAATGTAAGTATTTCTATAGAGAGACAGAAAAGGACTTTACTTACTCGTTTGTGGTTTAAAACTGACTCTTAAACATGAAAGCCATGCTCAAGACCCTGAATTCGACAGAGAGAAGCAAATGTTGATTGGTCTTCACTAAATGCAGACTTACATAGAAACGAAACGAACCGACCATCCCACTCGACCTTCAAATATTTAAATGTTTCAATATACAAAAATTTACATATAAAAATACAATACAACTATACAATTTACATATAAAGGTAATTTGGAATTTATATTTCAGCTACAAATTTACAATAAAGTGATAGAATATTCAAAATGTATATATCCCAAATGAACACTGTGGAATACAAATAATGCAAATAAAAATATAAAATTTAAATTGTAATAGTAAACTTTGTGTGATTAAAACAACTGCGAATTAACTCTGTATAATTTAACTAAAAACAAATTATCACTATGCAAATCAAATAATATCAGATAAGATTTTGTAGTTCAAGTAAATACAAATTTAAAAAATATATATAATTCAAAGAGTTGCAAACAAACAGTACTTCAAATCGTTACAAATAAAATCCCTGAAATTTATAAAAACAAATTATGAATAAATGTTATGCTTAAATGATTGCACCTGCAAATAATTACAGATACTCAATAAGAAATGCTATAGCTACACATACAAATACCATGTAATTCTAAAAATTCAATGCTATTAATGTAATGTAATATATGATCCATGTAAACATGCCATTCAGTAATATTAAAAAAAAACACTGTGTAATTCAAATATATAGTGCCAACTAAGTGCTGTGCAGTTCAAATAATAGCAAAAGAGCAATTAGTTCAAACAATGGCAAGTACGTACGTTGTAGCTCAATTGATGGCAAATAAAAACTGCGAAAGAGTTATACAAAATTAGAATATAATTCAAGCAATTAATCAAAATATGGAATTCAAGTAACTATAAATAAAATAAAAAACACTGCACTTCAAATAATTGCAAATAAAAAATAAACATTCCAAACAGTTTCCAATTAATATATGCAATGTAAATCCAATGTTAAATATAAAAATTTAAATCATGCTTCATTTTTATAATAACATTAAAAATTGAAGTATAGAAATACAGAAGAAACAGTGTTCATTGTGAAATTCGCCTTTAAATGTATACACTTTTGAATGATACAAACATTTTACTACGTCAACAAGTACGCTCTGAAACATTTCATATTTTGAAGTATAATTGCTTAGTTCATTTCTTAATTGCAGTTCATATGTAGTAAGTAAAGCACATATATTTAGAATTTCACTTAAATTTCCCAATCAATACGATTTTTTTCTATAATGAACCTTTGTGTTTCTTGCTTTAATTTATTTTTATCTTTTTGCAAGATCATTTTATGTCACCAACTGATGGGGTATGATTTTCAATACTGTTTATTTCACAAGCTCACAATCAGAAGGGTTGTTTAATCCGAAAACAGGGATAATAATTTCGTCGCAAATCCTAAAAAGCATTCACATTGTCTTCTGTACAAAAACTTGACTTTGCTGCACTGTCCAAAATAGCTCAGATCTGTTGCTTTTCCCCCTGCGAGTAGCGTAAATATACAATTGAAGTTTTTATGAGAATAAGCTTGTTATTTCCACCTGCGAACACTGTAGAAAGAGGGGTTGATGGAATTTCTAGCCCAACAGCGTTTTTTGACAATTCACTGATGTTCCCTTTACAATTTTATTGATGTACCTCCCTACCGATTTCTCAAAAGAAAATTTATACAATAGATAATGGTGACTGATCCTACGGCATACCAAACAGCAGCATTTGAATGACACTGAAAAAAAAAACATGGGAAGCATTCAAACATTTTTAATACAGCTTGTGCTTCTTTGCCAAATTAAACTATCCCGAAATATTTTTCCATTTTAATTCTGGACATCCATAAAAAGGACGTTTTATTTTTGCAAACGAAACAAGCTTGATTATATTTTAAGCACAAAGATCGTGAACTATTACAATTGTTAATTTAATTTAATGCCTTAGCACTGGAACTTATATTTAAAAAAAAAATTACTACTCGTATTTAATTTTTTTTTTTTTTTTTTTTTTGCATACAAGTAATCCCTTCTAAAAGTTTGAAGTCATTGATAAGTGGAAAAGATTTGTTTTAATGGTAATTTCATGTTTCTCTCTCGATTCTTTATCCTATTTTTGTGATAAAATATTTAGACTTAAAATACCTGATAACGTATTTTTGTCATATTTAACATCTTTAATGATCATAAATTACGCTTAATATTGTTTAACAAATGTCTTAGTTTATTTATGGATTCGTTGAATTTTTCAAAGAAATTATTGATAGGAGCATCTAGAACTGCACTATTGTTTTCGTATCTGTATAGTCAGGGGAAATAGCAAATCAAACATGTCTTCCGGAGTTGCAATATATTCTACTTTTGCTTTAAGACATATCTTAAATAAAATAATTCCTGCGTTTAAATAAAATCATTATTTATTTAATGATAGTTAAATATTGCCTTTTAAATATCTGAGAGTGTTCGTACTTATCCTAAGATTGAGGGTAATGTAATAACAGAAATTGAGTATTATTTCCTAATTTTGGAAACATTTTTTTCTCTTTTAGATAAGACAATTTTTAAGCTTGCCTGCATTTCTCCCAAATGTTATTCTACTTCGTTCAAAATTTTTACTGAGTTATTTTTAAATCTAGATCATCAGGTAATTCCAAATAAAGTTCATTATTTCTACTGTTTCTTCAGTTTCAAATTCCTCCACATCTTTTTAAATTCTGTTAATTTATTTTTCAAAACCTTCTCTCTTTGATTGTTCATTGAAGTTATTCCTTTCCCACATATTGCGGTGATAGAACAGCTTCACTAGCTTAAAACTTATGTCGGAACAATTTTAATGAAATCAAAGTGCAAAGGGCATTTCAGTGTAATTCAACAAGAATAATATATTAGTATACCTTGTGAACCCATTTCAATGTAATTCAATAAGAGAAATATATTAGTATACCTTGTGAACCCATTTCAATGTAATCCAACAAGAAAAATATATTAGTATACCTTGTGAACCCATGTGCAATTAAACTAAAAGATATACCCTACAGTGCATGAATAATTTCAAGTATTTATATAAAGAGACGGAAAATGACTATACGATCTCATTTGGGGCTTATATACAGTGAACTACGTTTAACGTAAAAACGCTTAAGGCGAAATATCGATTAACACGAAATAATGCAAAGGGTTATTTTCTCTCTTAGAACAAAACTAAAATTGCTTAACGTGAAAAGATTCCCTTTCTCGGAATAAACAAAATACAGAAAACATTAGCCACGCAAGTACATAATCGGAAGAATTCGTTTTAGCAGACGATAATAATGTGTTACAGCTCCAATTATAGCAGATAAATACATTTTAGAGTTTGTTCAAAGCTTAAAAAATATTATTGATGCAGCTTTCGACAATGAAAATGAAAAGAATAATGTACCTCCTGTCCACACGTCATCCAAAACGAAGAATATCATGCAAAATATGTCTAAGTATTTAGACTCAAAATCCAATGATGAAAGAAGTAACAAAGGTGACTTCATCGAATAATTTATTGGCAATTTGATGCTAAAAAGACAACGCATATATATATATATATATATATACGAGTTAAGATTCAAAATTCAAGGATTGAATATATAACATAAAAAATATTATCAAATATTTACTGAAACATATCATCCTCTGAAATAAGACAACAGAGCAACAACACACTTTTGCCATCGGTTGTAAAGGTCATAGAAAAAATACATAAATTCATTTTAAGCCATATCCTTTAATTCAGCCTGCGATGTGGCTTTAATTTCCTCTGCATATTGGAATCTACAATCCTGAAAGTGACGTGCCAGTTCTGAAAATATTCTGCAGTCGCATGGGGAGAAATCAGGGAGTAAGGAAAGCGTGGAAAAACGATTTTTTTTTGTTTTAACTCTGTTGTTGTTTGAACATGTTCTTATGAACTTCCACAAAATCCTTTTAATTGTTTTCTGTGGTTCAGGAAGTCTAAGAACGTCCAGAGGGTTAATCATCTTCCACATTTTCCCTGCCTTCCCTAAAACATAGATGCCGCTCAAAAGCTTGCGTTCAAGGTAATGCATTACTTTTGTACATATCCCTATGCCTTTCGTAAGTGTTTGTAGCACTACAAAATATGCTTTTTACAAACTTTAATATTCATTCTCTGTTCTACAAACGTCATTTCGTTTAATCGCTGATTGTTAAATGCAAACAAATCGCTTTCAAAATACGGCGCTGTGGTGAACCCTCGACCACTTGATTTAGGAAAAACCACTTTTAGAAAAGGAGCAGAAGGCAGTAACACAGAAATGTTATCGTAGTCACTCTACTGCAAAAATTTGTCTCGGTATAAGCTCAATCGGTGAACTCATATATATATATATATATATATATATATATATTAGATCATTTTCCAAAAACTCAATAAATGTTTAGTTTTTTCAAAACCTAGAAAAGTTTGCATTAAATTTCGTTGTGAAGGCTTTTGTTTCATTCACACTTTTATTAAATGCATGCAGATATAAATATCTACATGTAACTAAAATCCCCTCTAATAAAATTAATTTTGGTGAAATTGTTTTTTTTTTTTTTTTTTTTTTTTTTTTTGCAATATCATTTAACATGAAATTATTTTAACACAAAAAATAATTCAGACCCAACGATTTTCCCTGTATATATAAAATCAACTCAGTCATGATAAAAGTTACGACCTTGGCAGCAAAAACTCAAGTGCTGGTTGGTCTTCGACAAATGAGGACTTGCGTAGACACAAAAATGCAGTAATTTAACACAAAATACAGTAAATTAATATAAACAAAAATGTTACTATTAATTTTTATGTTTTGTTTTTTATAATTAAAAATTTTCAAAATGTTATCTTTTGTTATATTCAAAATCAAACAATCATTTATTATTTAGTTTTAATGTTTTTATAACTCAACAAGAATAATAATCACATTTCTATTATTATTATTTACTAAAACTGTATTATAAACAACCAGGTATTAGATAAAACAATTTTGTTGATTCAGCGCAAATATTTTTATATCATATCTGTTTCATATTTCAGAAAAGAATTTTTAGGTTAATCAGACGTAAATACCAATTTTTTTCCGCTAAATATTCTATTATGTATTAACTCTAGCATACGGGATTAAACATTCAACATGCAGTTTATAAAATGAGTTTCAGATATCTAATTTTATAATCAAGTTCATTTAGCAGAAAATGTTTTAAAAAATAATTAATAAGGGAATATTTTATGAAGCATAATAATTTAGGTGAAAAATTCACATTTTTAGAATATTTCTACTTTAATACGCTAGTAAGTGCAAAACATATTTAATTATGTAATGCATTCTATTTTTCAGAAAATAATCCTTAAATAATTTATATAATTTTGAAATCCCTCTTCGGACTGTATAATAACTATTCAAGCTGAAATACATTTTCTCCTCTCTGGCATTTTATATTACACAAATCAACTTTCAGAAATATGAAAAAAATCTCCCTTATGTAAATTATTTATAAAAAAAAATGTGTTTGGCAACGGGATATGATAAAAGATTAGAATAAATAATTCGATTACTCAAAACAATAATTATTATGTCTTATAAATATCCAGTAGATTTATTGCGAAAAAGAAAAAAAAAATTAAAAAAAATTTCACCAAATACTAACTGTTTGTTGACTTGAGGAACGTATTTCTCAAGTAAGCATATTTTAATCTGTTAATTCATGCGTGTATTAGATTTTTGTTTATTTCTCTGCGCATTAAAAAAAGTATGTTACTTTTAACGTGTGAAATGTTAGTTAATGCATTATTAATTTAGTATACAAAAGTAACAATAGTCTATATAGAACAATTGAATAGTCTTTATTACTAACAAAATAATTCCATTATTTTTTTTATATAATTGGTCTGTCTTTCTATTACAAACTATAACTGATTCTACTATGACACTAATACTTTATTCTTTAAAAAATATCAATACACTTTATGTAATATTGAATTGTTATATTTCATTTGAAATTTTTTTAAAGTATGATTTGAGTAGAAAATGTTGACATGGAGTATATACATATTTTTTAAATCAAATAAATCATTTCATGAGCCGATTAGCTGCTGATAAAAGTAATCACATAGGTTTTTAATTCAGACTTCCTGCATTTGAATATCTAATTTGATTGAGGACACACAACTGAAAGGTAAAATTGCTACATTATGAAGAATTGTACTGACTAAATACTAATTGCAGATATAGGCAACATTTTCGAAGGAAAAAGTTTGTGTGCGCATGTGGATTAAAGGTTTCCATTTTCTGCCTAAAATATAGAATCCGGTGTATTCTCCATATACGAAATCATTGACAGCGTAATTACTGAAGAAGCAATGGATATGCTTCCAGAACAAACTGATTATGCAAGACCAAGACTGTTTGCAAACTAAATATCAGGAAATTATAACTTGCAGAACTCGAGACAGTGTTCTTGTGACGCATGGCCTAAATTGGCCGGTAATTCGTGTTAGACCGGATAAAAAATGCAACTCAGCGATGTGTGGCAAGATAAGCGCGGGGTGATCTGAGAATATGGTGGAGAGACGTGTAACCCCCTTGTCTACTCTCTAACCCGGATAAAGGTGCGGGAGGAAGGGAAGGATGACTCGACATGATACATTTTAATTATTTATTCAGCACACTGATCAACACAGACAAATTCAAATAAGCAATTAGATTGAGATGTTTCCCAGTAAAGAACAGGGGTTTTAAACAACGAGAGTCCCGAGTTTGCAGAATGCTTCTAATCAATTGATCCACCTTTTATGAATCAATCTTCTACTTTAATAAATGATTTACACAGTAGCTATGTGACTAATTGTCACTTAAATCTCTTTAATAATTTAAAGTCCAAAACGCGCTTTCAATAGGACTAATACCTTATCTGCAGATATTCTTCCTATATTCTACTTCTTAATATTTCAACCTCCTGTCAACTTCAATTAAACATCAATTATCCTCTATCTATCTCTCTCTTCATCAAACTATATATCCTAGCAAGCAAACCTGAACTATATATAATAGACTAATCCACATATCATGGTTTCTTCTTTAGAGGGTTGTTGATATTCATAGCCCAAAGATTTCCCAAGAGGGTTAATGAAATGATGCATATAGATACGTCACAAAGAAACTGCATGCATACACAATATTGACGCTTACACACATTTCCAGGCAGATTTTCCAAATACGTCGAAACCTGTTACCATAACACAAAATTTGCAGATTCATCTGTCATCATCAGAGGGTGCATCTTGTCAGCAGAAAAACGCTCTACAACATGTTACATAAGGGGCGGTTGCGCGTATAGCAGGCAACCACTGTATTTCCTTTAAATACTTAGCAGAATGTTACACGGTTTACTTCTTATCAATGTTCGGATTGCTGAAACAAGAATAGCTTCTGGAATGCTGTTTTTACAATAAATTAATTTTCGGAAAAATGTTCGTAAACACTTAAAAGTTTCCGGGTAACGTCACACGCCAGCCTTCATATATCTCAGCATCATTTTCAAAAAACGGACATTTTTACGCTGCAATTACCAGCCTTAGCATCAAACCAGTACTCTACACTAACTTCTTATTTCAAATTCGGAATGTCTTGCAGACCATTTCCGGCATTTTATTCCAGCGAGATGTTACCCGGACTCATGCCCCATGAAGAACTCGTAATAACTTGAAACGAATCGGCAACCTTACCAGTTGAAATTCTAGTTACACTATCTCTTTTACACTAAACATATGCGGACCTTTATCGAATGTACGAATCATCATGCACCACAAACATATATCGTAGATCCATCGAGACCTGCAATGAATTCGAAATGGCATGGGATACCATTGTTTTTAGGACACGAATAATAGCCTAATTGAAAGTGAGGTGTATAATTTAGGTGCTTCTTTAATTATTTGAATGTGGTTAATATTTTTACAGTTCCTATTATTTTCACATGGTTTTGTGTATTGTCATACTGAAGCAGTTTAACTTTCAAAGTGTGTATAAAATAAGACGGTGTAATCTATAATTGAAACGAAATTTTATTGCTGTGTACAGCTTAAAATGAAGCACTAGATATCAAAATATCAGAAAAAAATAAAATTACGTATATATATATATATATAACTGAAATAATTTTTTTAAAAAAAAATATCTTGAGATTTCCATGGGATCCGCTTTAATAATGGAATGTTTTAAAAGCCTGCTTTTAAAAATGCTAACTATTAAGGATTAATTATATATACATATACAAAACATACATTTAATTTTTCTTCTTTTTTATAATTATAGAGGATAATTTAACTTTGCACGTGCTACAAATCTCTTTTATAGTAATAATTTAGCTAAACCTTTTATTTTTTCCCTCCCATATGATCCAGGAACACCCATTTCAGTTTGAACTGCAGCTCTCCAATAATGAGTTTTGGCAATAAAATATCATGCTTCAATTCATTTGGACCCGAGTTTCATCAGAAATTCAATCAATAGCTTTCATTACTTTAGAGAAAATGTTACATGAAATGAAAAATTAACTTGGTCATTGAACCAGTAAACTTAATTATAAGATTGAAATGATTTCTTGGTCCATGATTTCACAGATATAATTTTAATAGCTTCGTACATTTACGTTAGGAATGCAATCCTTGGTTTTAAAATAATGCGTGATGGAATTAAGAACTGAAAAATTACACTCTATTTTTATATACCTGTAAGACATTTTTTTCAATTATCTTTAAAAAAAATATGCGGAAATTATTGAAAAGAAATATATTTAATTAACTTTTTTTGTACATCAGAACAGAGGAATTTAAATTGCATTATATTGATTTAAAAATGCTATTATTTTATGTATATTGTACATAATCAAGAATTTAAAATTATACATGAATCACATGTATTTCAAGACACATTATGGACATTCAAATGAGTCATCGGTCACTTAGCAAAATATTATCTTAAGACTCGATTCTGTAAAACATCAAATTCCAGGAAATGCCAACTTCATCTAATGTATAATTTAATTCTCCACCTATAATTAGAAACATTTTTGATTCCCTTACATATTATAGTTTGAAGTTTTGATTTAGGCATTATTTTAGCATTTCATAGAATGATTAAATTCAAGGAAATGATACGGGATGGAACTTTGGCACATAATATTCACATAATTTTAAAATTTTTAATTTTTTAAGAAAATTTTTAATTTTTATGAAAATATTATATTTGTATGAAAAATATATGACGAATAAGAACTGAAATAATGAAATTATTAACATAAAATACCTTAATTAAAAATTTTACATGCACACATTTTAAAAAGAACAAAATATTACACTATTGTAATGTCTCAGAAATATCCTGCTTTATGTATAATACCTTCACATTTTTGTAGTTATTATTTCTCTTTTTAAAATGGATTTTTTTATCAAAATGCATTTTTCAGCTTTTTAATCTAAAAAGAGGTTTGGTCGTATTGAGTAATTTGTTTGATTATATTTTTCAGTTGAAGTTTTTCGCAACTTATAATTTTCCAACATACAAAGTCCAACATACTTGTATGAATTGAAGAATAATATTGCAAAAAAACTAGCTAAGTAAAAATAAAATCACGAGATAGCTAAGTCATTTTGGGGATACGAGCGCGTGAGTCCTCTTAATTTTAATACTTTTAAATAAATCTTTCTAAGTTGTAATTATTTATTTTTTTCTGTTTACTCATGATTTAAAATACGTTTACTCAATCCCTCCAATTAATATAATGTTAAATGACTCTCACACATAAAAGTTACAATACTAACTGGCGTTATCCATTTTTTAATTACATTTCCAACTTCGTGCAATATTTTTTCTTTAATATATTGAGTGAGTGAATATTAGCGTCGTACAATTCAGCTACAAGAGGACTTTTTACGGTGGACCATGGACAAGTGACTAGGACATCTGAGCTGATACCTTCCGCTCCATACTCCCACCCCATACTTCACCAATCGGAAGACATTTGAGCCACGACATATTTAACGTGCCCGGCGGGACTTCAGTGGTACAACGCTCGAACTCATGACACAGAAGTCACGTGTCCGTTTCCTTGACCACTAGGCTGCCGCGAGCACTTTAATTTTTTGAAAGGCTCTTGATAATGATACCCGTTATTACAAAGAGTTCCCTAAATTATATTTCTTTTAGTATGATGATGAGCAAGAATATATTTTTCTCAAAACATGCATAAGTATTTTTAAAACTTTAATGGATACTTCATTAGAAGTTTCATAATGATAAATAACGTGCTTAGAAAAATACGAAGAATAGAAGAACTAAACACATAATCATAATCAAAAACCAAAACCAAAAACAAATCAACCCCTAAAAAAAAAGAGTTAAATGCTTGGTTATTCGAATCATTTCATAATTTACAAGGAAAGAAAGATACTTATATATCAATGAGACAAAACACCCATAAAATTTTGTTATTTAAAATAAAGTTAAAATCAAATAAGCTCTAATGACTAGCTCAATTTAAAGCGAAATATTTGCTCTCATAATTTCAAAAGTGATAAATAACTTAACGGATTCGAAAAGTATAGTGAGTAAAATCTTACAGAAAATACTTTTATTTTTAGTTAGCTTAAAATTCAGTTTCTACTAAGTACTAAGAATCTGAATTCTGGTGCAATTTACGAGCACTTCAACAACTTAGTATCTTTAGTAAAAATAATATTCAAACCCCTTTATTTAGGAAATTAAATCTTTTTCACCTTAACTACTTTTTAATTGGACCTGCCTGAAGTTCCTCTTTATAAATATTACTGTAATAAAATATGAATGTTTGTGACAAATATTTTTAGTAATATACAAATGCAACTAAGCAATAAATTAAATATGTAATAATACTAATGGGCTTAGTACGCCAGACATTTAGGACCTTTCAAGCTTGAAGACTGTTATTTGTAATATCTAATTAAGAACTCCCTAGTTTGACTGGTATTTAATAAGTCCATAATTGAATTTACATAATACAATTAGATAAGCTTTAAAATGTTCATAATTCCTTAGAACTATTTCCCTCTTCGTAAAGTTTCTAGGCTCTTTAAATTTAATCCAACTGAGATGGCAAAAGTACAGGTCAATTGAATCCATGAATTTACATTTTAAGTTAGTTCAAATTGTAAGCAGAGCGTAAATGAGTTTAAATAAATGTAATTACCCTGTAGAAAAATTAATTGCTATAATCTCTTAGTGTATTAAATGTAATTTTGAATAAATAATCATAGAGCTGGTAAATTAAGGAATTAATGGAAATGAGAAGATAGCGTATAAAGTAGGAGTTTAATTAGATCTTATTAATTGACTAGAATGTTGTATGTAGCTTGAGAACTATCGATTAAATATTCCTTACAAAAACATAAAATGTAAAGATTTTTTTTTTTTTTTTTACATTTGATTTTCTCGAAATTATTGCAGAAATGTTATGTTTCTTTTCCGAAAAGTGTGCATATTATTCAGTTTTAGCATTTTTTTATTCCATAAATGACATTTTATTACCATATTGCGCGTAGTAAACTTTATATTCAGTATAATTTTCAATAGTAAAGATATTACCCAAATATACGGTTTTCTTTTTGATAATTCAAGGAATACTTCAGTCATCTTAATCGCTATGAATAACCTTGGTTTTAAATCAATACTAGATTTAAAATGTGAACTTGGGTAAATTGATACATTTAAAAAGCAATTTTATAGAGTGTTTTAGTGAATACGGTATAATCTTTCCCACTTTAGTTTGTGTTAATTCTTGGCAACTTTTTGTTTAAATGCCGCCAGGCCAGTATGCTGTGCATGACTCTTGGCTTTTAATCGAATAGGCTCGGGTTTGAATCCCGAATAAGGTACCGATGTACCTTTAGGAAAAGAAGTCGAACTTTTTCGCCTGGAATGTGTATGTGCGTGGGTCCCCGTTTTGAATGGAAATCAGCCCATCCTTTTTGTTCTATGCTGGGATCATCGTTTGTAATAAAGTCTATATTCTTCTTTAATTGTATTGTGTGCTTATGTTCATGTATCTCTCGTCTTTCGTATGTATTCCAGGATGATACGAACAACAACTTTGCTTAAATTTTGGAATGGATTTTTATAACTATTTTAAATTTGCATCGATACATCATCGCAAATACTTTCCTTAGATTTAAAAAGACGACAAAGTATGCAAAATTTTTAAGTCAAATATTTCGATATTATTGAAATTGCCTCTTTAACCTTTAAAGAAACTATAATAATGTTTCAACAACAAACTTGCATTTGAATTAATTAATTTATGTATCAACAATTCCATCTTTTTTGTTGACAATTAATAGCTTATATATTTAATCAATCTTGACAAACAAATGAAACAAAAATAAAAGAAAATTCACGGCTTCCTCCTCAATAGAATTAATTTAACCTGACGTTTATCAGCGTAATATAATTTGAGTAAATTTTGGCAATCAGACAAACTACTTATTTTAATTATATATATATAATATATATGTAATAATCCCCATTAATTATTCTTAATAACTTTTCTTTACCTTTGGTCAATCCCTTCAGGACCAACGTTTTAGTAATAAGTTAACCAGCCGTCTAACGAGAGGGTTTTAAACTACATCCATCCACCCACACAGATCACGTGATTTCAGAAGCCTTTAAATACCGAGACTCCTGGAGACCGTTCTTTTTTCGCTTCTGTATTTTGTCTGTGTAAACATGTAGCCGGCTGCAGTGTGTTTGTGTGTCCTAAGATTGTGCCGTCCCTGTAATGTCTTACGTGTTCAAGATGGATAATAAACAAGTTTATTCAATCACCGTACTGCCCATCAATTTCATATAAAGAATCCATTCTAACAACATCGTCGTATTACAAGTAATCATATAAAGAATACCTTTCAACGGCCACGTTTATTTCATATATATATATATATACAAAGGGTGTGATCAAATGAAAAGGTACAAAACGACACGGTGGGTACAAATGTAGACTTTATTCAAAATATACACCATAGGCCTGGGCACAACGATCCCACTGATGAACAAGTCACAGGATTCCTTGTTCCCAGAATTCCTGTGGCTGTGACTAGACTCAGTCCTTCACAGTGTCCTTGAGTACGTCGTCCGAGATGAAACGCTTCCCTTTCACGTGTTTCTTCAGTAGAGCAAACACATGGAAATCGCAGGGTGACATGTCCGAACTGTAGGGTGGATGGTCAAACGTCTCCCATTTGAACTAGTCTAGTTCCATTTGTGTGACTCTGGAGGCGTGTGGGCGCGCGTTATCATGGAACAGAACCACACCCTCCGCGAGCAGCCCCGGTCTTTTGTTCTTGATGGACCTGAGTAGGCGTCGGAGTGTCTCACAGAACACATTGGAGTTAATGCTTTTTCTGTACTCGAGGAATTCCACAAGTAGCGGACCTTCAACGTCAAAAAAGACAGTGAGCAACACCTTGCCTGGTGACTTCACGGCTCTGAACTTTTTAGGGGGAGGTGACGACGCATGCTTCCACTGCATGCTGTCCCGCTTTGTCTTTGGCTCGTAGTGATGGCACCAGGTCTTATCACCTGTGACGATCCGCTTCATGAAAGCGGGGTCTTCCTGATACCGAAACAGATGTTGCAGTGCTAGTCCTATACGCAGTTTCTTTTGCTGGTCGGTGAGCTGCTTCGGAACCCAAGCGACACACTCCTTTAGAATTCGCAACCTGTCGTGAACAATTGTGCACACGGTTCCATAGCTGACATCCACCTTCAGCGCCAACATTCGCAATGTGACACGCCGATCACTTCTCACTAGGTCGTCCACCTTGTCGATGAGATCACCAGTGATGATCACCTCAATCGTCGAATTTTGCAACGCGAACGCCATCCTGTCCTCATACGACTGCCGCATCATTTGGAGGCCGCTTTTTATAAGAGCCTTTGCTCTCTCCTGCTCACGCGAGCGTCCGCGCATGATCCCCCCGATCCCAGCCAGAGCCTCCAATTGCATCCCGAGATGTCTCTCTACATTCTTCCATGTCGGAATATGCAAATATTTAACTGTTTCATTTTTATGTCGTTTCGTACCTCTTCATTTGTGTGTGATCACCCCTTATACATATATATATATATATATATATATTAAATTTTGTACAACAATCGGTAAGATGCTATTATTCTTTAACAAGTTTTTAAATTATTTTTTTTTAATTCTTTATCATGACCTAACGTTACATTATGGACAAATACCTAAAAAAATGAATGTACCAACATTTATATACATGTTTTTTCATGGATGAAGAATACAATGTGTAAAGTTAGAACAACATATTTTCAGAGTAAAGAGACAACGTAATACATTTTTCAAAGTAATTTACCTAACATTGCAATCTCTAAAATTTTAATGGCATTTTTTTATTTTCAAAGTGTTAAATTTTTTAAAAAGGGAGAAGTAAACCCAAACTGAATCTGTTAGTTTAATTTATTTAATATTTAATGAAATTATTTAATACGACTCTAGATAGATTTTCAAATATAACGCAGTAGTTTGAAATAAAAAAAAACTGTCAAATGTATTTCAGTACTAATTAGATTATTCATTTAGCTAACGCACATAATCATTTTATTAAACATTTTAAATTATGGATTTTTGGTAAAAAGGATGAGAACTTAAGAAATTATAAAAGAATGAAATTTTATTATTTATTTTCAGAAAATATATTTCACAAGAATTCACCTATTTCTTATGTCTTCATACTACAATTAAAGTAAAAAAAGGCCATCTGAAAACAAAAAAAACCTATTCCTATAAATAAAAGGATTTTGTAGACTCTTTATTCGATTTTTCAAAATATTTTGTCTTAAAATTTTTTCTATTTCTACAGATTCAGTGGATATAAATCAAATTTTCGGTGCTCGAAAGAAAAAAAAATCTCTGACAATTCCAAAATATACTCTGTCAGCGACGGATTATCGTCGCATAACATAAATAAAGAAACATCTTTGAATAATTCAATAAAAAGGAAACTTTATGAAAATATAACTATTGAGCAGTGATTGAAAAAAAGTGCATTATCTTGCAAAGTTGTGGAATCCTTTTTAATTTGCTACATTTTAGAGAAAAAGTTTTAAAAAAATATTTCTCTTTATGAGATTTAAAAAAATGTTTCTAAATATGATTGGAATGAAAATCATTTTAAAGATTTAAGGAAATACCTATTTCCAAAGTAATATAAACTGTGTTAGAAATATTGCATTATAATATGTTTTCAGATGCAGAAGTAAGGGGAAAAAAGTGTTAATATTCTAATTATTCTTAAAGTTTATTAAGTGAAAACATTTTTCTTTTTTTTTTACTTACAGTAAAAAAAACTAAAAACATAATATGAATAACAACAATAAAACAATAAATAATTTATAAAAATGTTTTTAATTAATAAACGAAACAAATATTTAAGTTTTAAAATGTTCTTGATAAAACGCTCGAATAACTCACACTGCTAATTAAATGTATCTTTATTATTTTCAAAAATTTATTTAAAAAAAAAAACGGAATATTCTACAATTTCAAAACTATTTTATATTTACAATTAGCAAACTTCAACAGGAAAAACACAACGGTAAATTACAAATAAATAACATTCATAGCTAATCAAAACATACTATTTTCATTCATCTAATTTCCATTTTTTGTTTCGCACTTCCTAAGTATTAAAACGAATTTCCCTTTTGTGTGTATGTCCAGAATCTATACTTACGATTCAAATTTCAACAGAAAAACAAAACAATCACATGCAAAGTTTAACAATATGTAAAAAAAAAAATACAAAACAATCAATTTGGGGTGATTTTTTAAAATAGATGGATCGTAGTAACCGTTTGTTCATGGTCGTTAGATTGTGGCTGGAGTTGTTTGTATCGAAACTGAAGTTAAAATTCTGATATCAGTAAAGAACCACGTAGATGGGCTCATACACGTTAAACCGGGGCGGGCATTAAGTCGATCACGATCAACCAGTGGACTGCCAAGACATTTTGGAGAGACCGCCTTCACTAAGACGCACATACTAAAAGAAAGATATTTGTGGAACACTGATGCCAGCTATACTGGGAAAATAAAGGTTGATAAGTTCTTCTCGCAATAACACGGGATAGGCTATTGAAACATCCCCCACACTCCACGGTTCCATGGGATTGGATTCTTGTACTGATGTTACGCGATGGCATGACACCCGGCTGTAAACGTGTTAAGTACATATGTCGGTTACAGACTCATCGGTTCACTTATGTTTGCTGCATTGAAAACATCTACGGTCTACCAGTCGTTCATAGTTGTCCAAACCTGGAATTTGCAAAAGAAAGGAAAGCAATTAACTTTTTTCTCAACCGAAGGAATTATCATAGTAACAGCTTTTTGACACAAAAGACTATGCGATGCAGATGGAAGCAAGCAAGAAATGCGGTTGAAGTGTACTGATATTCATGTGATGCTTTTGCTCAAAAGTTTAATTTATTTTTAACCGACAGACACACACACATCTTAACAAGTAATAAATATTGTAGCCCTTCTTTGAGCTCATTACACCTACGCCACTGGGTAGACTGTAACACCTTAAAAAAAATTAGAAGTAGCTCGTACCCTGGAAAAGTCTGCCCATCTTCGCGTTAAATCGCTCAAGACTTTTGATCCTCAGATTAGTGAGGGATACTAGATAGGCATTGTCCTCATTGCTTAACCAATATTCAATATTATCAGCCTTATAGTATGCTTATCAGCCAGTCCGTAGCCAATAGTATGCTTACAACTTCAAAGTGTGACGTTAATTAGATTTTGAAATTATAAATGTTTGAATGGTTTGTCGAAATTGCTTATAACTACAATCGAAATTGTTTAGCACGAAACGGAAGGGATTGAAATATTTTTTCGTATTAAAGGATATTGGAAAAAAACATATATTCAACAAAATTGTTTATTAGCGAACATTTATTTGCATATATATGATAGATATGTATGTAATAATCCAAGTAATATAATCCTTTTAAATATCTTTTAATTACCAATGGTCCATTCCTTCAGGACCAACGTTTTAGAAATAACTTAGCCATCCGCCTAACGAGAGTATTTTGAACTACACCAATCAACCCACTCAGGTCATGTGATTTGAGCTGCATATATATACTCCAAGATTCCTGGAGACCACTCTCTCTTTCACTTCTGTATTTGTTTGCGTCAACATGTAGTCGGCTGCAGCTTGGTTTGTGTGTGTGTATTGTGTCGTCCTTGAAATGTTTTATGTGTTCAAGATGTGGAATAAAACAGTTTTATTTAATCATGGGACTGCCTCATCAATCTCATCTAAAGGAAACAGCAAACATCAATAAATAATGATCTAAATCCCACTCGCCAAATAGTGATACTCCAAAAAATTTCCATGTATATATGCATGTGCTAAGTAAAAATCAATGGAACAAAAACCTTCATAAGGAGTTAATGGAATTTAATACGTAATCTTCAATTTTATTTTAAAAAAAGAAAAAAAACATTTATTGAGTGTTTGGAAAATAATCTGATGTTTTTATTTGCATTGTTTTTTAAGCACCAAATTATTCAATGCCGCTCATTTTATTATTCATTTCAGCTTTGGAGAATGTAAGTCTATATAATTGCGCATACTTTCCATGATCTCCCTCATTTTGTATGACGTGAGAGCAAAAGCTGCATCATTTAATTTATTTTAGTGGTCGGAATCTACATCAATAATATTTTTGGAGCTTTGAAGAAACTCTAAAATGTCATAACATTGAGGCTATACACACATTATTATCATCTACTGCAACGAATTATTCCATTGATATGGTAGTACAGTCTGATCTTTTTCGTATTTTATTCATTCTAAGATGGGAAAGCTTTTCGTGTTAAGGGGTTTTGGTTCGTGTCAAGAGAAAAAAATACATAGTAGTTTGTTGAGACCATCGTATTATTTCCTGTTAACTGATATTTTGTCGTAAGCATTTTCGCGTTAAATGTATTTCGCTGTATCTAGTTTATGTTTGCATTTAAATATCCTCTTTTTGAATGAAATTGCAATACAAATCCTGTTTTCAGAACTTGTTTTATTTACTTCATGGAGATAAAGTTAATAAATACAACTAATGTCATAATTTGTGATGCGGCGCTGACGAATTTTACTTTAAGTTTCTGCTGAATTTAACTAACATCTTAAAAACTACCCAGGTTCGCTTATTTAACTTAGTCAACATCAACATAGTGGCTAGTACTTCAAATGAATTATTGAGACAACGCAAAACTAATGAAATTACTCGGATTAAATTAAATTAAATTAGTTTATTACCATTATAATACATTACGAAATTTAGCATTTAGATTAAGCACTATTAAAATTGAAGAATAAAAGAACTATGAACAAACATTAAGAATTTCACTTACCTAAAACGGAGGCGAGGTGATGGGGGCTGGCATTATCCACCGGGCAAGGCGACCTAAGGTTTTTTCCTAAAAATTCAAGAATCGGAAAAGCATTTTAGTGAGTGAGAATCTGCCGAAAATTGTCACTCGGCGCCTTTTTAAGGGAGGGCAAATCCCACCATTTATGCCTACGCGCACTCTTTGTCCAAGCCGCGTCATTGGACAGTCACCAAGCGTAAAGTTACAAAAGTTGCATTTTTAATTAAATTTATGGGTCTGTTCACCCTGCGTGCTCGTTGACAAACCCGGAACACCCGGTGCTGGTCCCTCAGCTAAGGAATTCCGACCACATCCTGTAAACAAGGGGATATACAAATTACTGATTATTTGGGGGCGAACTCCATTGCCGGCCAGCCTCTCATCATTTGATTATTATCAGAGTTCTAAATGTCTAACACTTATTTGTGGAACATAAGATAAACAATAAGGAAATAAATAAAACTAATGTTTGAAAAGTAATTCCTGTTTCTAAATTTCTGATTCTGATTAGTTAGATTCTGTTTGAAAGGGATTCTTAGAAGCTTCTTTAATTGCATGTATGATTTCGATCATTTTTAATAAACATATTTCAATGCTTCAATTTTATTTACAATATTACAGTTCTTAATTTATAATTTTGCACGTAAATGAAAAGAAGATTCGAATTCTATTTTGTAATTGAGATAAATCCCAAACGCGAACTTTATTCCAGAAAAACAATAAAGGAAAAGGAAATAAATGAAGCATGGATTTCCATTAATTGCACGAGAATTTTTCTCCTTTTTTTGTATCAAAAAAGACACATTCTACTAAAAAGAAGCATTCAGCTCTTATATCTTTTCATTGAAGAATTTTGCTGTTCAATCTTACTTTCATCCAATAATTTATCCTGTATTGACGAAAATTAAACTCAACACTAGAGTTACAGATAGATAAAACAACTCGTAATCGAATATAAAAGCTTCACATGTCACTTGTAAGAAAACAATTTAATAAAAGACACAACCGAAACTGTATAAACTGAAAATAATTTACTTTTTTCTAATACTACCGATTCAGGTGGTAAACTCTACTTTTAAGTAATAAAAAGAAAATTTCCATTCTCGTTTTATAAATCTCAATTCTAGAACGATAAAAAATATAACAAAATTGTATAATTACGGTATATTCAACGAAATATATTTATATTTTTCTATAGTCTAGAATAGTGCAATAACGACAGAATTTCTTCGAAATTTTCAAAATAAATTTCAGTGTTTATAGAATGTTTAACTGTAATATTGTACAATATTCACAGAACGAATGATATGGCTGCTCCATCTGTACTCTTCAAAAAAAGTTTTGTATCAAGAATCTATAAAAAAAATAATAAATCTCGCTATTAGTTGAGGCAAATTTATTTCAAACAATCTTTATCATCAATTATTTTGATATTAATAAATAAAAATACTGTGCGTCAGAAAAATAGAGTTTTATTATTTCTATTGTGGGTTATCTTCATACTACTAAAAATAAATTTGAAAAATTTCACCTTAATGTTTATTACTTTTATGTCAACACGTATCTTATTTTCAGAACTATTGGTTTATTATACATAATTAGGAAAATAGAAATAAAATGACTTACAGTTTTTATTGAATTTATAATTAAAATAAAACAATTTCAATATACTTTATCCATTAAGGCAGTTATTGAGTCATTAAAACTTTCGGAGTAATTTATCTTTGAGAATGAAATGGATTTAGTTTAAGACAGAATTTGCATGGAATGCTACTCATAATAAATATTGCATCAGGAAGGAAGCAAATATCGAAATCATTTTCTTTGTACATATACAGTAAAGTGGGGGTTGGGGGTGACAAGATTAAGTATACTTAGAGATTGCAATATCAGACGAAAAGTTCAATACCGGTACTCGGTTTTTTTTATCTTAATACCGGGATACCGATTTTAATACCGGTAGTAGAAATTTTAGAAAAAGAAAGAAACCACAAGTGTTTCTTTATTTTATTCGTCAGTTTTATTAGAGAGTGTAAATATCACGAAAAATAATTTGTGACTTTTTAATTTTAGCAGTATATAAGTAATCAGAAAAAAGTGAAGCACATCTTATTTATTCAAATCACAAAAAAGTGTAATTATCACTATTTAGTCTGTAATTCTATTACAACTGATTTTTTATGTTCTTTAAAGTTATTCTTATTCGTTATTATGGGTTATTATTTATGAGTATATATATAATGAATCCGAAAAATATTTTAACCCTAAAGTATGATATGCAACTACAATGGAAATAAGAAACTCACCAATTAAAAAAAAATACCGAAATATTACGCACTTTCTTTACAACTACAGTTTTGTTTTCACAAATACAAATTTCAGACTACGAATTCTGCGCGCGTGCAGTATCGCTTTGAGCTATAATAGGATAGTTTTGGCCAGCCTCCTCAGATGTTTCACAAATTTTATCACTTCTGTTGATTGTACAATGCAACTTTATACTCACAGTATAATTAATTTCTCTCCTTAGGGAGACATAAGAACAAAAACTTATACTATTTTGCTGCGTTAACGATCCCTGGACATACAATGGAGACAATTTAAATATTTCTAGTAAATGCCGAAAAAAGGGTATTTAAACTTGGGAATACCGGTACTACAAAATTGTACAAATGGCTCAAAATACCGGTATTGCAATCCCTAAGTATATTGCGCCTTTGGCAATCCTATGTGCAACATTCACTATACTGAGCTCTCCCTTCAGGAGACAATTAAAGCTCTATTCCACCTAAGCAGAGTAGAAGCGAATGACAAACATGGATATATCATTGCATGAGGTTTCCCTTCTTTGCAAAAATTTATTAATTAATTGTAATGAATAGAGATGTAAAGTGCAGTCTCGTCAATAAATAGGAAAATATTCGCAATATATGACATATCTAGAGAACGTTCTAGGCAGTGTGCAATCAAGGATTTATATTGAATAATGCCAGTACAAAGTAAACACCTTGCGCTGGTGTATTCTTCCTCTTGAAAATAATCTTCACGGACATCACAAAAATAATTTGAGTGTCGCAGAATCTTAACACACTGTAATTACAGCTGTGGATGTTCAAATGCCGGGTGCGAACGTGAGGAAAGCAGGATGTGCATTCATCGATATCCTGCATCATCACCCTCTAGATCTCCATATCTAAATATATCATAGCTTTAGTGTCAAATAATACTTTTATTACACTCAATACATTGTTATTGTAACGGGAGAGGACGTGATTAAAGTTAGGATTGAAAATTGGGGTGCTCATATTGAAAGTTAAGAAAGACTGTGTTAGATTAATGGAGATAAATATTATATGAGGTATCATAATACGACATGTATAAGAGTTTTTTCTTTAGAACTGACGAAAGACACGAGGATTTACACTCTGAAAAAATTTTAAGTAACAATTACAGGGAAACTAAAAACTTAAAGCCTGATTATGTTATTGAAAAGAACTCTTTGAAGCTAGTGATTGTATTTTGTTGCGGAGAGTTGACATGACATGATAATTGATCTTCCATGACAGTAAAGTGCAAATTGAGTGTTGTAAAGTATGTTAAGTCAACCTTACGCATCCTGATCATCCAATCCGCTTGCGAGCCATTCATTTGGCTATGAGATCTTCGGCCACATCATAATGATAATGTTGATTGTGGCTTCCATACATTGCATTATGAGAAAAAATACAATGTGATCCCATGTATCTGTTTTATACATTTACAATTGTGTATTAAAATATTTGAAATTAAGAAGTTCATTGGTCTTGAAATTTATATAAAGGTATATACTTCATATAAAGGAATTCAGTTAACTGATAATACCTTTCAATAGCATATATATACATCAACTTGAAATCAAAAATAAATAAGAATTTGTTAAGTTAATGTTTTTACAGAATCACTGAATATTTTATTTGCAGTTAAAAATAGTGAGGATATAAGATTATTTTAATTTTATGATGTGTTGATACATGCCACAAAAATATTTTTTTTAATTCTATTTACTACCATGTGGTAAAAAGTTAATTCAGAGGGAAAATATATTTATTTTTTTTATTGGAAGAGTAAATTTAAAAAAAAAATTAGCACATGTAACACAAACCAGTTTGAAAGGATAAATATAAAATAAATATTTTTCAAAAGAAACTATATCCTTATGCCAAAAATATGCGCATACTGAATGAAAAAAAGATTTCGTTTCAAATCTTCATAAACTGTACATCCGTTTTCCTCATCGAACTCTGACTCTTCTTGAGAATGAAGGAGTTCCGATATTTCACATAACCTAACGGGATTTATTTCTTTGAAGAAGGAAAAACTTCCCAGAGAAGAAATAAATGTTATTCCTTCTTTTTTTTCTCACTATGCATTAATGCGTTCACTCAAAAAACATTTCTAGTGTGTTGGGTGATCGAATTGTTTACATTTTTGGCACTTTTTCAAGAATTTCAGAATCGAAGGAGATTTCTATTTTTGACCTTGCTTCTCACTAACATGTAACGATTGATGATTTGTATCCTTAGTGTACAGCACGTTACAAAAAAAAATGCTGAACTGAATGTTTGATCTTTATAATGTCCACACCCACTTTTGTGAGATTGAGAAATTATACTCTCTGGCCGTGCTTACTGCAGGAGAAAGCAGGAATTCATTAAAAGAACATTCACGTGAACAATGCAGGATAATCATTTATGCATGATAATAAAGATATAAAAATGTCTGTAAATTTATTTATAAATAAGTCTATATATATGTCTGTAAATTTATTTATAAATAAGTATATATATATGTCTTAATATTATTATTTTAACTTTTATTATTCTTATTTAAAAAATAACTTGTTAGTTTCTTAAATGTGTATTTTCACAAATAATTAAGTCATTTAATAAATTTGGATTGATTTTTTTTTACTCAATTAGTAAAAAGCTTTGAATTCTTTTGAATATTTTGAAAGATTTCATTTAAAATTAAAATTCTCTTTTAATCTTCCCAAAATCTTATTTTCATAATTTGAATGGAGAATTTCTTTAGCCTGATTTTAATTTTTCGTTCGTTTTATATCCTTTAAATCATTATGGAAGCAAAAATAAAAAAAATATTATATGTATAGAAACATACATATACCCCCATATATTTATATGTACATATATAAAAGTTTGTAAGTATGAATTTACTATGGAAAATGTCAATTGAAGTAATTAGGACAAACCAGAAGAAACTCAGCATTAGAATGGATCAGCACCTCTGAGATTTCAATGAAAACAATGCTATAAAAAACTCTTATAATAAAAAATTAATTCATTTTAAATTGTGTACTTTGAAAAATTCACACTTTTATATTATATATAAATGGTTCCCAAAACTGATAGCACCTTAAAAATCAAAAATTGTTTTGTAAAAATATAAAATACCATCGATCACTAGGGCAATTATGATTTTTTCCATGGTTGGAAAATCATGCAAGAAAAAAGCTTTTTTATAATAAATATTTCTTATGTTTAATCATCTTAATTATAATATTAATCAAATTAACAAAATAAATAAAGGCACTAGACCTTAAAGGAAACGTTGAGATATGTCTTTCAAGGTTAAAATTTCTGAAATGCATACGGAACTTGAAAATAAATTAACTAAAGAAATAAAATTTTTCAAGTTTGGCTTTAATGAAACTAATAGGTATTTTTAAATGGCATATAAAACATTGATAACTTTTAAGATAGATATGCTGTTCAGACAAATGAAGGTACTAGATATATATAGCTCAAAAATTTAATATCAAATGAAATACCGATATATTTCTTACCGTGCCGATTGCAGTATAATTATCTTTGTGAATAAATTATATACTTATTTTACGAATATGTACTTCCAAAAAAATGTATGTTTCTATTTGCAGTTAAAAGTTTAAGTATTGAATGAGCAGTAAAATGTAAAAAGAGGTTAGATAATTAATATTTAAATGCAATTAGATATATGACAAGCAAAAAGACAGATTTTTCAGGATTGGATTATACAGATTATAATAATGAATATGGTCCTCTAATTTTTAGAGATCTGAGCAAAGAATACAGACTACCTCAATAAACACTATTATTAAAGATAGTGGATATAGAATAAAGTATAGAAGGAACAGTTTAAATCTAAGGAACCAAATTGGGAGATATTTCAAAAAGTTTATTTCAAAAATTTCTATCAAATTTGGATTTTTTTAAAGCTGTTGCTAAATACAAATTCAATATTTTAAATAAATTACATATATAAGTATTACTGAAGCCGTTAAACTGACTTATTTTGTGTTATTATACTTCTATTTAAAATTTAATTGTAAATTTGATTTATGGTAGTTTAGTATGTGATACATATACACATATGAACAACATAAAATATAACAAACTTACGATTTAAGATTCAGAAAAGAAATTTCATTGTAGTATGTTTTAACGAGATGCATGCGAATTATGTAACTGTTACTAATGTAGCATGCTTCCAAAGTAAGGACATACAAACTGCGCATAAATGGTGTTCTCCATATCACAATTCGATTTGTTTTTTACCTCGCCAGAATTTCTCATGTTTGGAATAACATATATATATACTATATTTTTTAAAAATTCATTACTTCTTTCTTTGGAACTTTTTTATCAACCAAGAATGAATTTGCGTGCACAAAATTAGTCTAATTTCAATTGTTGGTATAATTAAAGAATTCTGGTCAGTTTCAGAATATTTTATGAAATTAAAATTATGCTCTTATTTTAATTAATTAGTAAATTAATTCAAATTATGCTTTGAAATTTTAGTTCTAGAAATTGAATATAATAAATTTATTTAACAAATAAAAAGTAATATATTTTAATAAAAGGTTCAGTGAGAGTTTTTGTGCAATAATACCTGATTCAGAGTTTATATTCCCATAATATCGTCATCTCAGATTTTTTGAAATTTGTGACTCTTATTGAAAATTCATATGAATTGCAAAAATTAGATATATTTCGTAATTGAATGCTCATGATTGCATATATGCAATTTATTTAATGTAAAAATATGTAAATAATCGTTTTTATTTAGCATACTCTATAAATTGTTGCATAATTTTGCAAAAAAATATATGTGATTTAATACACTTTCTTAAAAATAAAAATAAAATTGCTTTTACCACTCAAACGATGAGAAGAATTTTTACATGTTTCAGATAATATAATACAAAAAGATTTACTGCGCAAACGTTATTCTTTGTAATGTAAATATTTCTTCCGTTTTTGTGCCTGCAAAGTTTTTGGCCATAAAAAAGTTTTTCATATTACCTAACTGCTATTACAAAATTTAAGCCTTGTGCGGAGTGGGGGTGGTGCAAAGCACGCAATAGTGTTCACCTTGTGTGTACATTTACAATGTTAATGGATAAATAAAAAGTGCATGTTCGATTATAATAAAAATTGATAACAATATGAACTTTCAGCAACATTACATAAACTTAAGAATTATTATTTTTTTTTCTGGTTTAGATTTAGTAAATTATTATTAATGCATTAAATTTTAGTCAACAAAATAAGAAAAATTCTCAATGGTTCTTTTTTTAAATACCATTTTAGGATTTCAAAAATCTATTATCAGTATTCTTCGGAGTAAATGCTTAGTAAATACTATTTAAAAGAGCTGTTATCTTTATCTTCTCATATACACTTTGAAGTATATATTTTGTAAAAAAGAAAAGGACATAAAAATGTTATAAAAGTTTATCACATTTAATTTTTTTTCCATTTAAAACATGAGTTAATAAATTCAATTCCATAATGATAACAAATACTATTACTTATTGTTCAATGTACGTTTTGAAACATTACCATTGTAAATAGTTTCAACTTACAGAATAAATAGGAATTATCCCAATACACTGCTTGATTCTCTCAAAATTGTCGAGGCTCAGGCAAAGACCCACAAGAATTCAGGCTGAAATCTTAAGTGATATTTTATTCAATAAACGTATTTGCTGCTCACAGTTTCTGAGGAAACAACAATTGCATTATTCTACGTATAGTATCTATCATATACGAATTATAATTAGGGGGAATAAGATACAAGAGTTGTTACTGCCATAGAATTTAAATGGATCCAGACGAATTACTTTCAGCTAGTGAGTTGCTATAATGATAGATTTACAATATTTCCTACATGTCTGCAACCAGTCTTTTTCTCTAATCTAAGCTGTCTTTTCTCATTTGCATAGTGTGCCATCTAATTGCTTCACTTCTTATAATGTAAGCTTAATTAGGGGGGGGAATGAATTTCTTTTCTCTTCTCAGTTTAAAGTAATTTGTATAAAATTTGTAAAATAAAACTTTCTCTTTCTCACTCTATATATATATATAGGAAGAAAAAATAGAAACAAACAAAAATAAATCACAAAACAATTTAATATAAACTAAATCTTACTTTTCAAACTAAATGAAATTAAATATGCAATACTTACTTTATTATTTATAATAATACGGGTAGTAAGTATTGAATAAGAATGAGTATAAAAAAATATTATTTAATTAGTTTCTTGACCAATATACAGTTATTTTGCTCATAAATTTTTAAAAATTTTGATTTGTAGTAAAATTTTTTTAAAAATCCTATATGAATACAAGAACTAAAATGAATTATTGTACATATGAACCCAGAACAAAAATTATGCTTCCTAAATTACTACTTGTTTTTAAAAGAAATTCTCCTTATTTATAAAAAAAAAACAAGTATTTTGCTTCAAAGAGGACATTTTAAAAGAAAACAAAGTAGTGTTTTAATAATGAAAATAAAGAAAGCCTTATTTTTTAGATTATGAATATGTTGTTTTAATATCGTTTATGATGTGTGAGATTAAAAAAAATTGATAGTGGAAAAAAATGTTTCAAAATTATTTTGATAGAGCAGAAAATTCATAGACTGTGTGTGAAAATATTCTTTGACTTTTAACAAACTATGTTTTAAAAATATACTTGAGAAAAATATTGTCTCCTAATTGGATTGAAAACACTCTAAAGGAAATTATAAGTATAAATACACCACAAATTTATTAATATTAGTAGGAAAACAAGCAAAAAAACATATATATCGTTATGTTGTGAGTGTATTAATTCTCAATTTAAATTTTCTTTCGTGTAACTTTCTTTAATTTGAAATAGTCTGGAGCCCTTCAAGACATCAAGTGATAGTTAATTCTTTTAATTTGGTATCCTATGCCGGAAAATATAATTTTAACAACTTTATCTAATTAATAAATTGTGCGTTGACACATTTCAAGAAAAGATTATGCAGCATTGCATCCGTCATTGAACCGGACAAATCAGAGTATTAAATAACGGAAACCAGATCACTATGGAACTTCCTAGTCGTTTCCGATATCAAAAGGTTTAAAAGTTGAGATGCAGAAAAAGAATGCTTTTGTCCATTGTCATGGGTATGTAAATGATTTGGTGCTTTTTTACTTTTTGCTTTGTGTTCACCAATAACGCGGGGAACTAAATTAAGCTATTTCAAATGCATACAGGTGTCTCAGCAAACATTTCTTTCTATAGTGGAAACATTGTGTGTGTGTTTGTAGGATGAATTTCCGTATAAAGACTATATAAGATTTCTGAAGAGAGTTGCGTCTTCTTGCATCCTCACATTTCTATCTTCCAAAACAATATTTCTTTCCCTAAAGAAAAGCGCTGAAACGGGTAAAAAAGTTAATGCATTCCCTTACTTTTTCTTCTTTATATTATTTATTTTAAAAAAAAGTTCATTTTCTTTTAGATAAATCATCTGTATTGATGATACCTTTTAGGAATTTGAGATAAGAGATGGGGAAAAATCGAACCTTTGGATCAATCTATTTCAATAACTTTTGCAATTGGCTTGCCTTTTTTTCCTATGATGAAACATGAAAAAGATCAAATAAAACTCTTTGATCCTCTAAATTTTGCTAGCTTTTATGGCGTTCTCAAAAATCCACTTGGATCGATATGTTACATAAAAAATCACGCTAGAGTTAATTGAAACTATATCCACAAATAGCTAACTCTTTTTACAAAATTAATTACCTTTAAAAACAAAAACAAGAAAAAATGATTTTTTTAAAAAATATTTTATATATGTTTTAAAGTAAGAAATTTTTGAATGTGTATACTTGTGTGTAAGTAATATAAAGTAATAATAATTATACGAGACAATCGTTTTTTAAACTTTTGGGTAATCCTTTTAACACTCCCCTTTTTGTAAATACACAGCCTTTTAATGTTGTTTGATCCGTTATAATGCGATTACATTTCATTAATGTGTTTTCCTGAGTTCATTCTTTTATTCCTGCTGTCTCCAATGCAAGTCACTCATCTGTTAGAAACAGTGAACAGAGCAGACAGTCCATTTCTAAATTTGACATATAATTTTCATAATTTTCTAATTTTAATTAATTTTCTAAATTTTCATAATTTTACCTATGTGTTTTAAAGCAATGTTGAATTAAAAACAAACAAAAAATATTTATTTAAAATAAATTAAGAATAAAAACTGCACCAAAATTATAAAATATATCATTTTTTGCTACACGAAAAACCATTTTCCTTAATTAGGTTACATTTATGAAAAATTTATTTGCTTCCCCAGCAAGATTTTATTCAATTAAATTTGTTCACATAAAATATGCAGCGTTTTAAGAAGAATTACATTTGGTAGTTAATGTAACTAGTGTGAGGTACCAGCCTTCAGGATTACAACGTAAAATTCAGATATTCCCAAAACACAATTAGCAATTAAGAGATGAATCAAATTTTTATAATCAATTTAATCCTAATGCTCAAACATTTCTGTTGCTCCTCCAAAAGCCTTATTTTTACTTTAAGGAGGGAATGATTGGTAACATGCCGAGCAGATAAACTAAAGATTATTTAGGTAATTCGCAGATTATCTAGGTAAGAGAGAAATGAAATATTTTCCCGACATCTAACGGATTAGCCTAGCTAATAAGCAAATTACCGAGCTAATATGCTTTTAACTACTTTCTGCCATTTAGCAAAAACACACACACACATATACATATTTATATATATATATATATATATATATATATATATAACATAAAAATATTAAAATGCTAAGACAACTAAGTGTATAATAAAACAACCATAAAACATCAAAGATTATGCACCGATCTTTGAAATGGTTGTATAGAATGAAAAAACCTCAAAAGTTTGAAAATTCAAACGAAGAATGTATATATTCAAAAATTAAAACCCAACAACACCAAAACAGATTACATGAATCATCAAAAAAAAAAACTCATCCCAAATCATCCTATTAATAAATTAAATCGATGAACGGAATTTCAATTTCTTAACAATTTTTCATTTCTCCTGCATCAATCATAACTCCTACATTATTCATTACTCCCACTAATGCCACGCTATAACCTAAAAGATCAATACTCTTACATTCGAGTTTAAATATGTAATATTAGATGCAAGCCAGATTGCATTCAAAAAGTTTTTTGATTGGTCATAAAAATTTTGGTTGGTCACTAAGAATTTGAAAGTATAGTTGTGTAAACGTTGGTATGTGTGTGTATTAAAATGTAACCTGTGTGTGTGGAATGCACATATTTTTCACAGCTGGACCACTAACAAGCTGATTTTGTGGACCTAATGTTTAGTGGTGGATATGTGCATTTCGCAAAACCTATCGTGGAATCTGTCGCAAATTGCTAATTTTTATGAGTTTAAAAAGATTTTTAAGAAATATTTTTGATCTATGTATGATTTTAAGAAGTTTAGGGGATAATCAATCTGTATGCAATTAAAAAAAATTTCTGAATGTTCTTGAACTTATCGATATTATGTGTAGTTAAATTATTATTTCTCATCAAGAAATTTAAAATTATGTTTCTAAATATTGATATGTGTATGCAAATATTGAAGTTAGGGATCTTTATAACATTAAAGTTAAACGCACCCTTTTTATCATAAATATTGATATATAGTTTGTTGTCATTGATATGTAAATATAAATCTAAGAATTCAACTTTGTTCGAGTTAAAATTTGTCTGTATCAATTTTAAATAATCCGGATAAAAATTAACGCTAGGTTTAAATTCCCTGACGCGACCAATAACAATTAAATCATCTATATATCTCAAAAGGCATGATGGATCATTTCTTCGACCTGATTCATAATGGTGTAAATATAAGTTAGCTAGACTATAACTTGCAGGGCCCCCCTGAGAGGCAAGACCTTTATTTGTTTGTAAAGTTTGTTATCAAAAATAATAAAGTTATCCTGTATTACAAATCTAATTAGTATATTGAACTTTTCAAAACCAATACAATTATTTAAACCATATTTCCCATATGCATCTATAAATATCCTAATCATATCTTCTATTTCGATAGAGTAAAATAGGTCTTCAAAATCGAATCCATGCACTGAAAATATCCTTTGTTGCTCAACCTTTTTTATTACGTCATAGCTGTTTTTATAATAGAAGTATCTTTAAATTTTTGTCTATTGTATCCTGTAATATGTTCTGTAAAATTCTTCCTGATTTGGATATATAAGTATTGAATCCATTTGTTACACTGCGGAATTTGACTGGATTTTTATGAAATTGGGGAGTCAAAAATATATGGGGATATTTAATACTACTGCTAGAAATATCCAATTGTCTACAAAATGCTAATAATATGTTGTTAATTTCTTTCATACAAAATTTGTTTACTTCATTATGCATTATTATATATATATATATATATATATATATATAACGCTGTTTCATTAGGGATAAGTTAGAAAAAGCTCATGATACAAAATCAAAATATAAATCCATAGCCATTTAGGCAACATTAGCATCAGTAGTTTCGCACAATCAGATATGATAACGCCTTTAAAGGGTATTACATAGACCAACTGCTCTCATCATGTGTGCTAATTTATTAATTTTTTTGAAATAACTATCTAAAGAAATATATTTTACAGTATTTACTTTTCAATAGATCAAGCTACCTGGATAATTCTGTTATCTTCTCCCGTCCATGGGAGCATTTATGTCATAAATTTAAAATATGTTATAATCTTTGTAAGCATCCTCTCCTGATATAGAATTGAAAAACCGGGTCTCTAAAGCTTATATAAATATTGTCGGGAGGTCAAGAATTATTATCCGTTATGTGGACTTCATCATGGATAGTACCAGCATATAATGAAATTTATAGGGTAAAGATCTCATATGAGTCAGAGTTTGTCCATAAAACACATGCTGGTCAATAAGACCACCTAAGAGGTGATTCCACCTTAAAACATTATTTCATCTTGGGGCATCTCTACAGAAACCCATTGCTGTCTGGTGCAGGAGAATTATTATCTACTACCGTAACGTAAATGGACATTAATTTATTGTCGATTAAGTGAGACGTGCACAAATGGCCTTGTTGCACACTATCCTTGTTTAAAATATATCCAAGCTTCGCAGCACAACTCGTCATCTCTGTTACGGAATAATAATCTGAAATGAAATAAAGCACACATAAATGTTCGTTCAGGTTGGAAGGGATAGAAAGGGAACTAGCAACGTTATTATAGCTAATAGCTGGTTTCGAATAGGCAACCTTAATATTAAATTTTCAAAATTAGATTGTCCGTCATATTCCCGCCATCTTAACCAATCAGATGAACGATATATTTTAGGCATGCCCAACATAAGCTTAATATCAAGAATTGAAGAACAATGGAGACATAAGGAAATTCCTCTTAAATTTTCAGATTTTAGGGGTGTGATGTTTCTTTCGATAGCTGATAATAATTTTAAACAATATAAGAACCCGGATTTAGAAAAATTAAACTTCCTTATTGGAAAGCTTTTCACTTTTATTTATACTACCATGTTAAATAAAATTAATAATGTCATATTGATTCAAATCCAAGCTGCACTCTTTTTCCAATGTTAATGCTACAGAAAATCCTATGTGACGTAGAATCGATGGCACAAAAATTTCATGTGTATGAGATTAAATTGAGCATAATACTGACGTTTAGAGAAATTACAGGTCCTTATATGCATTTAAAAGCTTTTAATTTTAGTAAAATAAATTAATTATTTATTTCGTATTAGTTCATTTATTATTTTTTTAATTTCATAATTATTGGATATGGATGAACCATTTTAAGCTATTTTAAATCCTTTCACAAAAACCAGTTGAGAATTTAGGATGCGTCTTAGAATTGATGGCTCTTTGGATTTAAACAAATACAGTGTTTATTTTACTTATGATTGTCTTTATTAAAACGCTTCTTATACCAGTGCTTTCCAAACATTTTACTCAATTTTTAACCATAATTTTCATTACATCCCTCGTACAGTAACGATGCGATTACAATGTACTTTGACGTAAGGCTACAATACTGCTTTTATTATAAACCATACAAATTATCAAGATAAGTATTAATTTTTTTTCTTTCTTGTTACTTTTCAGTACTAGATATTTTAAGTAACAGGATAAATATTACGTTATATTCCCTTTTTAACTTAAGGGGAGTCAGCAGGGTAAACACCTTCGGGAAATCAATTTTGAGTTTTTGATATTTCTAAAATCCCCAAATCAGGACCTTTCCAATGATATAACATACTTGCCATTTTACTAATTAAAAGTATGTTAAAATTATTTTTAAAAAATAATCAGCTGATGAACCACGCCCCCTTTGACAGATACAAATGTAAACATTGACCTTTTAAATCTGGGAAGCTTTTCCAAAGCCACTCTCTGTTTTATTTATTCATACGCAGTTAACTGTAGATTCACTGCAAGCGTAACTGTTAGCGTTGTTTACCTATTTTGGAGAGAATACACGTTTTTCTTCTTAGCGTTTTGAATATTTCGATATTTCAAATTTCTGAAAATCAAAAATTTTGAAATTTTAATTTAATATGCCAAGATGCAACAGAGTTTTCAAAAAACGTAAAGGTACGTTTTATAAAGGTAAGAATACTTTAAACCATACTAACGACAATCCTCAAGCTGGACATGCACATGACTCAAAGGAGACATGTGCAAAAGAAAAGAAAATTCCCAATTTAAATGAAAGTTTTTCTTCTTATGACAAAAGTGTAGGTATTATTAATGCCATTATGAATTTGAATATTCTGGCATTTGTTTTCAAGAATGAAGTTCACTGTAAAATGTGTAACAGTGGCTTAGACAAGCAAGTTTTAAAAGGTAAGTCTGGACTGGCTATTACATTTGTCCTGAAATGTTGTGCTTGTCCATATCGTGTAGAATTCTCTTCTTCAAATTTTCATGAAGGAACGCAAATTGCTACAATACTACCAGGTTTGTATATGCTATGCGTTCCATTTTAAAAGGTGCAGAAGCTGGGAGAATGTTTTGCGGCATAATGAATCTTCCTCAACCACCTACAAGGTTTTCTCCTTACGGTAAGCGAATCTTAAATGCTGCAAAACTTGTTTACGAGGACTCCATTCAAAATGCTGCGAAGGAAGCTATTTGTGAAAATGAAGGTAATAATAATATTGCAGTCGCTGTAGATGGAACATGGCAGAAACGCGGTTACTCATCATTGAATGGTGTAGCTACTGTGACCAGCATGGATACAGGTAAGGTGATAGATGTTGATATTCTTTCAAAATATTGCATATGTAAAAACTTACCTTCTCATCAAAAGGATTGTAAAAGGAATTACGTTGGATCTAGTGGAGCCATGGAAATTCAAGGTGCGTCTAAAATTTTTCAACGGTCATTATCTTTGCATAATGCCCGATATATTACTTACTTAGGGGATGGGGATTGCAAAGCATTTGACGCTGTTAGAAAGAAAAACATCTATGGACATGAATACCCAATTGAAAAATTGGAGTGCATTGGACATGTCATGAAGTGCATGGGAACAAGATTACGCTGATTAAAATCTCAATTGAAAGGGCAAATCTTGTCAGACGGTAAGTGTTTAAGTGGAAAAAATCGTTTGACTGTGCATGAAATAGATAACTTACAGTTTTACTATGGATCAGCTATTCAGAGAAATTACACCAGTGTTCAGAACATGCGGCAAGATATCTGGGCCATTTTTCTGCATAAGCTATCAACAGATGAATATCCTCAACATGGTTTTTGTCCTGATGGTGAAGATTCATGGTGTGGATATAAAAAGGCTGAAGCATCAGGTAAGTCTTACAAGCATAAAAATAGTCTTCCGGTTGCTGTTGTTGAAGCAATGCGTCCTATATTTAGAGATCTTTCCCATCCTGATCTGTTAAGAAAATGTTTGCATGGAAAAACACAAAACCCGAATGAAAGTTTTCATAATGTCATATGGTCACGTGTTCCTAAAACAACATTTGTACAGATTGAAACACTTTCACTTGGTGTTTATGATGCTGTTTGTTCTTTTAATGATGGTAATGTATCCAAATTAAAAATGGTGCAGAAAATGGGAGTCGAGCCTGGAGAATATTCGGTAAGTGCCATGAAAATTCTTGATAGAGAAAGGTTAATGAAAGCAGTGTATGCTTTTTCTGGAAGAGCGAAGAAAATTAGAAAAGATAAAAGAAGAAAAAGAAAAAAAAAGAAGAAGATAATATTAAAAAAGAAAAATAAGGTAAAAACCGGTTACAGTGCAGGATCTTTTTGATGAGGTAAAATTTTATATAAAAGCTACTGTTTTCTAAAAATTTTCTTTTCTAAACTGTGTTTTCTATAAATGTACTGTATGCATGAACTGGAAATTTTTATTTTATATTTCATATATATTCTTGTGTATACTGAAGTGAAATTTTTGAAATATTCCTCAGACATTTAGCTAAAAAGTATATGTCGTAACACAGAAAAGGAAAATTTTTATTAAATTCCTTATTTTACTCTACAAAAATTATTTTTTTAATCAGGCTGATCAATTTTTTAAAAAAATATTTCACTTCTGTATAAAAATAAATGTTTATTTAATGCACACACAAATATATCTCAAAATGCGTTCCATGAAGCTTGTTATATACAAAAAAAAATCATAAATTTCATGTTTAAAAACACAAAAATAGATTTCTTGTTGTTTTGGATACTATCTATGTAATATTTATATAATCTTTTAATTCTTATATTTAAAGAAATTGTGTTTACATGTGAATATACACAACACTAAAGAAATTTTTCGAAGTGCCATATAATCATGTATTACTGTCTTATATAGATTATATTTTTTAATTTGTGTCTTTTTCTATAAATTTATTGTATGCATGAACTGGAATTTTTTATTTTATATTTCATATATATTGTGTATACTGAAGTGAAATTTTTGAGATATTCCTCAGACATTTAGCTAAAAAGCAGATGTCGTAACATAGAAAAGGAAAATTTTTATAAAATTCATTATTCTACTGTGCAAAATTACATTTTTAAACAGGCTGATCAATTTTTAAAAAAAATTTCACTTCTGTATAAAGATAAATGTTAATTTAATGCACACATAAATTTTTAAGCTTTGTTTTCAATAGATTTTTAGTAAAAGGTACATAAATATATCCCAAAATGCAATGCCCTTTTTCGTTGCACAAAACTTGTTACATACAAAAAATACACAAATTTCATGTTTAAAAACATAAAATCAGTTTTCTTGTTGTTGTTTTGGATACCATTTATGTAATGTTTTAAGAATCCTTTTAATTCTGATACTTTAAGAAATTGTGTTTACATCTGAATTTATAAAACACTAATGAAATTTTTCGAAATGTCGTATAATGATGTATTACCATAGCCATATTTTCATGTATTCCATATTTTCTTCAAAAATTGATGCATAATTTGAGAAAAAATGATGCAAATGCTATAAAATATCTTGATAGATTAAAAGTGAAAAATGCTATACATATATTTTCTGAGAAATCTAAGTAAAAGAAATAAGTAAAAAGTCTCAAAAGTTATTGAGAATAAGCTAATATTTAAACAAATACAGATTGTAATTCATAATTTTTTTGATGAAGTGACATTTTATAATAAAAATGCAATTATCTCAAAACGGTGTTTTTAAAAATGCGTGTACCATTCTCTCAGAACCTGTTCAACGGAAGCACTTGCAATCTTCACTGAATATTACTGATATGTTAATATATATACTGAAGTGAACTTTTATTAATATACCGATAATATTTTTGTAAAAGTCAGTTATCGTGAAAAAAAATGACATTTTTCAAAAAATTCATAGTGATACATTACGATGAAAGTTTTTGAAAAAACTAAACAATATATTTGAAAAAGCTCACTTCAGTTTAAATAAAAAAGTCTAATTAATATACAGAAAAAAATTTAAGTCTGTACATTTAATATTTTATGAGAAAAAGGCACATAAAAATGCTCAATTTAACATTAGCGGGATAGGGGGTACCGACTTACCTTAAATATTGAAAAAAATTGTAAAAAAAAAAAAAAAATTATTCAAAGACGGTACTCTAAGGTTACTAGGTACCCAGATACCTTGACAAAGATAAACTCTCAACTGTGCCGAATAATTCTTCATAGTTTTCACGCCAAGTGTCGAAATAAAAAATAAAAAACAATTTATTAAAAAATCACTTTTTAAATTCGGGGCAGGGGGAAAAATAAATTTTCTGCACTGAAATAAAAAATATTTTGTTCATTATAGTTCAATTCCGAACTCCAGTAGTTATTAATTTTGTTCGTAATTTAATATTGATAAATTAATCACCAAATACATTGTGCAGTTTTGATACATTTATAAGTATATTATATAAGTGTGAACACAAAATTTTATTTATTATTTATTATGTCAGAATGTATTTGGTTTTCCTTCCAATTAGCAAATTAAAAACTTTGTAAATGACCCTTTGTCTGAGACTTTTCGATATGTCCCCACCCCCCACGTATGATTATTCTGCCCTCTCTCCACACAGTTTGAGAACTACTGCCTTATACTAATATATATCAGTTACTTCCTTTTGAGAGGAAAAAAAACTAATTTTACAACATGGTCACCTAAAAGAGTAATTTTATTTTCTTCTTCTGTTCCTTTAGAAACTTTATACGATTTTATTTCAGCAATGAGGAGCATGACCGCATTTAACTATTCACTACACCTAAAAAATATTAAGCAACAATTTCTCCTCCAAAGTCGTGCACATTTATTTGGCTACCAAACCAAAGTGAAACTGTAGAAGACAACATGTCAACATCAAGTCATAGTTTAGCGAAAGCTTAAGTATTCTTTCATGAAGGTAATATCATAGCTGCCATTAATCTTCCTTCTCTAGAAATAAAAAGAATTCCACTATGTGGCATTCATTTTATTTCAAAGGAATAAATATTTTGGAAGGGTAAAATATCTTACATTTTACTTATAAAGAGAGTAGTTAATAAAATACTATCCAAATTAAAATGGAGTATTATTATATACTACGAAATTTTGTATTGCAATGTATACCATTTTTAAAAAAAAGCGTTTTAAAGGCCAAGCAAATTTCGTAGTTGAATTTATTTAAAAAAATAATAAAAACGAATTCAATTTTTTATGTAAGTAGTAGTTATTATTAGTGTAGAAGTATTGTTTATAATTAATAATTGTAGAGTATTCTGGGAACACATTATATTCTTAATGAGAATTTTTTCCTTTAAACTTTTTTCAAAAATATATTTTGTTCAAAATATCTGAAACATTTGAGTATCAGAACTTATGGAAAAAAGAACCAGTACTTTAGGTTCATAAACTGAAGCATAAACATACTAAAATGAAATGTAATAAAATAGATAACAAAAATTGTGATTTGTTTTCGTTTAATCAAATGAATGTTGGTATTAAAGAAATAAGTAATAGAAATTATCTTACTTATCTCAGAAAATAAGATTAAATGAAAATAAAAATAAAATTGTAGAATAAAGTGAAGCACATAATAGGATAAAGATAGGAAAACAATTGTTATTTAGTTCCGAAATATTTCTCGTAAGAAAAAAAAAGATATTTAAGTAATATGAATTATATTTTTTACTGTAACATATGAAATGAGTGGAAACATTCGTTCACTCATAATAAGCACTTATTTGGGAGGAATAATACAATAAATAAATAATTACATTGTATAGTACTATTAAGGTATCCGACTGCCCTAAAACTGTGAATTTTACCAAAAATTGACAACATTTTTTATGATTTTATTTTATTTGTCATCTTATTAGCTTTATAAAAATACCAAATTTATCATTTTCCGTTTACTAGAACAAAAACTACAAGTGTTTTAGTAAAAGCAGATGTCTTTACTTTAAGCAAGATGTCATATACTTTAAAACGCGTTTTACTCGAAATGTTTGAAAATAATCAAACGGGGTCAGCGATTGCTAAAAAAGTTTTGAGCATAATTAACTGAATTTTTTTCTGTAAGTTCTGTGTAATAGTAGAATTGTTGTAACCTTCAGATTTATCAATCACTGTTTTATTACAAAATTTACAGTCCATTATGTGTAAATAATCACTGTCTTTTTAAGCATTTTCATATAGTAACCGAGATAAAGTGCTCTAGTTCTTGTAAAAAAGAAAATATCTCTTATACTGAAGGGCATTTCAGAATTGTATAATATAGCAACACATTAGATTGAAAAAATTTAAAATTTATTCATAAACCTTTGGTGCAGAATAGGCCACGTTTATGCTATTTTTTGTCAATTTTTTTCCCATTTTAATAATAATAATTTCTTTTTCTCTCCTTAATTTTAGCACATTTTACTTAAAATGCACTAAACAAATCTAAAAGTAACAAAAAAAATCCCCATATCTCCTTTTTTTAAAAAAAAAGTTGTCGCAACCAGTCGGATACCTTAAGTGTCAAAACTTTGTGACGGATCTATATGGTCTTAACTAACCTCCTCTATTTTTCTTAAAATAATTTATTTATTTCAACCAATCTTCACCGAGACCAGGCGTGATTTATGCAAATAAGATATATTATATAAGTTTGGGTTTCGCGAGTTAAAAGAGTTAAGTAAAGTGAAGTGATAGAAGAGTGAAGATAAGTGAATTAAAGATCGAACCGTCAGCACGAAGTTGACAATCGTCGATAGCCTGTTACGTGTGGAGCTACGCGAGGAGAAGCTGATTGAATATAGAAAAATCCTTATTACAGAGAGCGTGGATTCTTCACCCGTTCTTCCAGCCATTAAAAAGGCAGAAATCGTCATGTAAATATAATAGCCGATGTAAAATATAAGGTCAGTGATTTTATTTAAGATATTGCGAATATTCGTACTTGTGCGCGTTTATGCTTTCTTAGATTCAGCTGACGTTCTGAATATTCAGCTAGTAGTGATTCCCCGTTTCGTACTCCACTCTTATTTGTTTTTCTTAATTGAATTGTGTGTATCTAAACTTAGGTGCTGATTAGAATCAATAAATCTAGTTGATTTGCAATTATGTCTTTTGATCATTTAAGTCTACCTACACATCCAGTAGTATTTTCAGATAGACAGGGAGCTAGTAGTGTAAGGGGTGACTTTCAGTCACGACAATTTTTATTCTTTCAGGAACACCTGCTGTTAAATTTCCGTTAAAAATTTATTTAATCTGTTGAACATGATCATTGGGAATGTGTATATGAGTTAAGAGTTTAATGCTTTGATTCAAAAAACTAATAGAGTAAACAATATTACTTTTAACTTCTAGAAACCGATATTTCAAATATTAGCCAATATTGTATCAATTAGACATTTTAACTCCCTCCCAATATATATTTACAAATACAAGTACTAGCTAGTATACCCCCGTTCTTTGCGGTGAATTGAAAAACAAAACAATAAAAATTGAAGGAAAAAAAAATATGAGCAAAATTTAAGTGAATTACAATTTAAACAAAAAAAGTCTTTTTAGCACATATTTATTGAATAAAAAAATCATATTTGCCAAATGTGAAATTTGTAGGTCTAATAGTTGAAAAAAAGAGATTCTTTTTTTGACCAAACACCCATATGGGTCAACTTTTGAAAACCCTTCTTACCTGATCTTTGCTCAGCAAACGTTATGTGTTTCCTAAATATCAAGTTTGTAGGTTTAGTTTTTCATAAAACGGATTTTTTTAATATAAAAGACCAATCTTCATTTAATGTCAATTTTTGCAAAACCCTTTCTTAGTGGATCTCGATGAAAGAAACATGGCACCTAAATTTCAAGAGTGGGTTTAATAGTTTAAAAGGATTTTTTTTTGTTTTTAAGACACTTTTACCCCTCCCTACCTCCTTGGGTTTTGATTTCCATAAAAGCCTCTTTTGTAGCGGTTCTCTACTTTTTGAAAGAAAAATGTACTGGCATATATTTCAAATCTGTAGGTCTCATGCTTAAGAAACGAGAATAACACATCACTCAATAAGTCTCGGGCCTAACATTAAGATGGTGTTACCTTCTAAATTTTTTAAGCGTAACCTAGTAATGCTAACTTTCGAACGGCAGGTGTCAAAATTTCGAGATAATATGTTGTTTAGTTGAAAAGTTACAGTAGTTTTTTTGTGGCAACAGTGGCAAATGTTTGGAAACCATGGATGAAAAAGAATTGCATGTGCTAATTAAACATTGCTTTCTGATGGGTAAAAACACTGTTCAAGCAAAACAATGGCTTTAAAAATGTTATCCGGACTCTTCTCCATCGCAAACAACTGTTAAGACATGGTAAACTGACTTAAAAACGTGGTCGTACAGACACAAACGACTTTTAACGTTCAGGTCACCCAAATTCTGTAGTTGTTCCAGAGATCATCAAAAAAGTGCATGAAATCGTTATAGCTGATCGTAATTTAAAGTTGCGTGAGATGGCGGAGAATTTACAGGTATCTGAAAGCAGTGTAATTGCTATTTTGCATGATCATTTGTCAATGTGAAAGTTTTTTCAAAGTAGGTGCCGCATTTGCTCACTGTCGATCAAAAACAATAACGCATCGACGATTCAGAGCGTTGTTTGGAGCTGTTTAAGCAAAATAAAAATAATTTTTTACATAGATAAGTGACAATGGATGAAACATGGATCCATTACTACACACCTGAATCAAAAAGATCGTCAGATAAATGGACAACAGCCAGTGTAAGACGTCCTAAGGTACCAAAATCCCAAACGTCAGCTGGCAAAGTTATGGCATCTATATTTTGAGATGTGCATGGGATTTTGCTTACTAAATACCATTAGAAAGGCAAAACAATTAATAGTGAATATTACATGGCGTTATTGGATTAACAGAATCAAAAATTAAAGTAAGAACGTCCTCAAATTTAAAAGAAAAAAAGTACTATTTCACAAAAACAATATTTTGTGCCACAAGTCCATGAAAATGATGGTCAAATTGAACGAATTGCGTTTCGAATTACTTCCCCACCTACCGTACAGTCCAGATCTGGCCCACAGTGACTACTGGCTGTTTGCAGATCCTAAAAGGATGCTACAGAGAAAGCGGTTTAGTTCAAATGAATAAGTGATTCCCGGAGTAGAAGCCTATTTTGAGAGCAAAGACCAATCGTTCTACAAAAAAGGTATTAAAAAATTAGAAGAGTGCTGAGCTGCATATATCACTCTTGAAGAGAAGTATCTTGAGAAATAAAGTTTAATTTTGCAGAAAAATTGTTGTTTTATTAGTTAGACCCGGGACTTATTGAGTGATGTGTTATTTATCCATAACGGCACTTAATTCTTAACAATATTTCTTTGTGGTCAATTTTTGCAAACCCCTTTTGTAATGGAAGAACAATGGGGCATGGAACATGGTTCCATGAAAAGAACACGCCTACTATATTTCAAGTATGTAGGTCCAATAGTTCAAAAAAGGGAATATTTATCCTCCTTAACGTTCTTTAAGCTCTCACACCAACCCTTAGGGATCAAATTTCGCAAAAACGCGTTCTTAGAGGAACTCTGCAGATAGATTCAAAAATTATATGACCAATTTCAGGGCAACATAAATTTTTATTGAATTGAGTTATTTACAAGAAAGTTTCCATGTCGTTTCCTTTGTACACTAAACATAAATATTTAGGCTAAGCCAAAAGAGCTTTTTCGACAATTTTGGGGTGTTTTTCCAACTTTCTCTTTTATTGCTTTTTGAACCCCTCTAAGTATTCTTACTTTACGTCTATTTAATTGTTTACTTAAGCATATTCATTAAAATAATCTTAAGGACCACAGTCAGGGAATTATGGTAATTATTTCTCAAAAAGAAGAACATTTTTTTTTTGTCTTCTTAAAATTCTTCTTTTAAACTTAATTTTGCAGTATGACTTCATGCAGAATCTTGTTGAAAAATAAAGGAGTAAATATGATGGTAAAGATGTTTACTTTCTTTGATCATGTGCTTCAAAATTTAACTTTGATAGTAATTAGCATCAATTTTAGCCTTGGGTTCGGCAAAAAAAGGCCTTGTTAAGCCTTGAGAAGACATTTAACACCTGTCGGCCAACTTGCATTTTACATAATAGCTGCATCTTAGCGGCGCTTTCCGCGTGAAATGTGTTACATCTTCATTTTGCCAGTTCTGAATAACAGATGAAACAGTGTTTCATCAGAAGTTATCCACGTTTTGTATCTACCTTTGCCTAACACTAAATTTCATAGAACAAGAACTCTTTCTTCCTTTTTCTACTATCTGTGCAGATATTTAATGAACAAATGTTTTATTCACTTTTTTAGCCAAGCAATGCATTTTTTGAATTTAAAATGCATTATGTATGACAGAATTTGAGCAACCATATTTAAAAAGCTTTATTATTTCTTTTCCGGTTTAAGGCCCTAATTTCTGAGACATAATTTACTCCTACAAATAAAAAATAGTTACATTGGTAATTTAAATGTTTCATTTTCAAAATAAAGCTGGTAATAAAATAATAACGCATGCATAGTTATATGCATTTAAAATTGGTATCGCTAATTATGAATCAACCTTATTCTGTAAAAGGAAATTGACCTATAAAATTTCAAATATGTTGGTCTAACAGTTAAAGGTCGAGAATATTTATTTTTATCGTCCATCAAGCCCTCGCAAGCCCCTTAGGGCTCGATTTTCTTAAAATCCGTTCTTAGCGGATCTCTATTTCTTGAAAGGAATCTGCTTGAAAATTTCAAGACTATGTCTAATAGTTTGAAAATGGAAATAATTACCTATAACGCCCTTTAACCCTTCACAGTGCCACTTAATATTCGGTTTTCGTAAAAACCATTTTGTAGCGGATTTGTACACTATGAAAGGAACCTGTTTGTCAATTTTCAAGGCTATAAGTCTAATAGTTTAAAAATTTGAATAATTATCTAAAACGCCCCTTACATCCCCTTAACCCCACTTGGGTGTCGATTTTCACAAAACCCATTTTGTAGTGGAACTCTACACTATGAAAGAAAACCTGATTATGAAACTTCCAGTCTGTAGGTTTAATAGTTCCAGAGATACTGCGATGAGTATAAGTGAATCGCTTTTTCCTTTATTTATATAGGTATCCTTTAACAACGCTATTATAGAATGATATGTTCATTATAAAACAATGAGTAGAATTTCTGGAAGATACTACGAGCACGATGAAACAACTACTAAATTAATCTGCAATAAGAATTATGAATTCTGTAGGAAAATATACGAAAAATAACCTATCAATGTTCATTATTACATGAAGATTCAAATAAAATATCTTAAAAATATTTACGTTCAAATGATGTTCTTATATGCAACTTTAATTCAATCCCTTGAGACCTGTTTCTAAGACAAAGATTATATTTCTGACAGCCTGATGAACATAAATCAGTTTTCTTCAATGCAAGAAGAAATATTTAAAAAGCCATTTCAATTTTTTACGATGAAATATGAAGTGACAGCGACAGTTATTAACGTAAAAGATAAGATGAAGAAACAACTTAAAATAATGCAACAAAAATACTTATGTCGCAGTAAATAAAAGGCAGCTAAATGAGAAAAAAAAATATTTCCGTTTCTTTTAGAAATTTTCACACCATTTTAAAATATTAACGGTTTTTTCCCGTCAACACAAAAATAATTCAAATATTTCTTTCATATGTCATCGTTAGATTTCGGAAAGTTAGTAGTATTCCTAAGAGAGATATTAATATGAATAATAAACTAAAGAACTCTTGATATTTTTGAACTGTTTTTTTCTACTGAAATTATAAACTTTCAATTTGCTGAGTTGCATTTAATTCTATTTCGAAATTTAAATTTTCTTCGAGTTTTAAAATATATTTATACAATATATATAATTCTGTTTACGACTTTAAAAGGGCTCAGTTTGTCATGTTATCAGAAAATTTTCAAAAGTATTTTCTTAACAGAATAAATCTCAACATTTTTCAATAGAATATCTCATCAGATTACACTGAAAATAAAGATTCCAAGTTTATGTTAGTTTTTGTATAATTTTTTTCTAGTTCAAAATTATTGATCTAATTTATTTAATATCATATATTTGTATTTGTACTGACTGATAAATTTGCATTTTTGATTGTGTTTTCGTTTATTAGTTTCCCTTTTCTAAAAAAAATGAGCAATTTAAATGCGAATTAATTAAATATGCATTCAAAATTAGGTAAAGGAGCCTCGATGATTGCTCAGGAAAAATATTGAGAAGGAAATAATAGCAATATAATGAAAAATCAAAAAAGCACATTTTTTTGCTAAAATTATTTCAGTTGTATAAAGTAAAAAAACAAAATGTTATATTTTTAATGTTTTGTGACTTAATACTTCTTTTGTAGAACGAAACTGCTAGAAAAAAATAGTATATTTATGATCATTGCGCTTTCGGGGAAAGAGGTTTATATTTTATTAATGTCTTAGAGCAAAACATCAAAATAAGGTATTTTTTCAGGAATTTAGTGGTTCGTTTGAAAATTATTGAAGAGTAAGAAATTTTATCTTTATAATGTGATAAATCAAAAATACTATGTAAATGACTAATAATTTTAAATAAAAATTTAGTATTTACATGATCTTTATTTTTTTAAAAAATGGGTCTATTAATAAATGAGCGCTATTTGGTAAAAACTGTCTTCTTTTACGATAAATTAATACTTGCCCTTACAAGGTTGATAAAATGTATTTACTTATGTAACGAAAAAGAGGGTGTGGCTATGCCATGGACAGAGCCGTGTGTTGCACGTAAATGTGTCTCGTAGGGTAATATTTATTTATTTAAAATATTATTATATTTATATATGAAACACTAAGGAGAGTCATCCGGGTTTCCATGTTTTGTTTATAATGTTAACTATTTCCTTTCAACGGGTTCAGGAAAGAAATCAAGTAAACAAATAATTTTACTATATTATAATATACCTTTATTCTTCATCAACTATAAGTTTGTGATACCAAAAAGTACGATACAAATGACATACATGATACATCGAGATTCCTAGTAAATGTTAAAACAATACAGGTATTATCTAACGTTGTTGGAGAAGTTTCGATGTAAGACAAATTGAACTTACTGAGTATGAAGCCGGTCAATGAACGGTCTTGTGAGACTTTGACATTAACCCTTTTAGGACGAAAGGCTCACCACTACGGCTGGAGGTTTCTTTTACAAGAATCAATCTTCACTGGGCTTTACCTTTGTGTGATGCATAATATTCCTAACGATTTCAAGCTTTCATTTACGTTCCGAATGCTTTCACCTAAAATTATATTCGAAAGTACAGGAATTAATTTAATTACAAAATTCTGTTTTTATTATATCATGAGCTAATTTTAGTTGTGATTTTTGTGCTTGACATTATCCATGACCCATTACTGTCGATTGTTGCAGTATTTTGATTATACCTTGTATTTTAAGCTGAAGGACAACAACAACGTACAAGTCCACTATTAGTGATACAAGAACCACCTACAACTTGTCAAATAAGCAAAAACACTCATTTCATACAAGTGGAATTGCATCAAATTTTATTTTCATAGTAAGTGTATGCCTTTTTCGAGGTCAACTTTATCATCTTTTTTACTATCTCATTCTTTTCAGTAGCACTGCTGCTTTGTTTATACATAAAATATATTTTTAGATATTATAAATATACAGACTCCAAACAACGATGAATTTCCTTTTGTTTTAAAGTCCAAATGTTCCTATTAAATGAAATATTGCTAGGTGTTAGAAAAATTATGTGTATTTTATTACAACTCTTTAAAAAACAGCAGTTTATTTTTATTATCATTCTATGATTTTTTCCCCGCAATATTAAAACGACTTACCATTTCAAGCGAAATTTTCAAGACTCCTTTTCTTTGCAAATGCTTTTCGTAGACAAAATATACCTTTACAGTTTATTTCTAGAAAAAACATATTCTTTTGTCATCAATCATTCCAAAAATAAAAAAAGAGCTGATAGTCCAACGGTTTTACATTAAATTTCAAAATATGAAGACAAAGCATGTTTTGATTTTTCAGTAATATTCAAAGACTATTGAACTTTAAGCAGCATGCACAGTTATCATAAGCTTCCTGCAAAAATAAAATAAACTATCAGGTATCCTTGGAAATTATTATTTCTATCATCTTTGATTTAATGAGGAAGGAATTGATTATAACTCTTTTTTGAAAGCATTCCTACTTGCATCATTCGATAAAAACAATTACATTCATTTCAGAATAAATGACTTTATAATGCACTAGTTTCCATTAAATTTTCCTTTCTTCCATGCCATCTTCTGTAAAGAAATATACGTCTTCAAACAAGAAAAAAAGATAAAATATGGGATACTTATAGCGTGTGAGAATAAATATATTGAAAAAAGGGTATTTTTTAAAAATAAAGCATTGTGTGAGTTACGATCTTTCTGTTAATTCTTAACAATTTTTAAAATATTTAATGCACAATATAGATAAAACGAAACGCTAGAGCAAATTAAAAACACATTGGTGAATTATTTGTCAATTTAAATGCTAATTTTGCTAAACATATTTCAAAATTTACTGAATAAATTGCGATTTATTATTATTTTTTTATTATTCTTAATGTTTTGAATAACAAAGTTTAGCATAAATTTAAAAGGATGAATGTTCATCAAAAGGGCATATTTAAAGCGTAAGTTTCTTCACAAAATAGAAGAGAAATTGAAAACTACTACTTCTTAGTAATTTTTAAATAATTAGAATGACTTATTTTAATATAGTTTTGTAAAAACTGTTCATTAAAAGTTAATTCTATGTGAATTAATAAACTCTCAACTTTGAAACAAAAAGAAAACAATTGTTTCGCTTGAGTTCTTCAAAACATCGCACATTTCCTCATTTTTCCTCTTCCTCCAGTTAGCTAAAATTCAATAATAAATTTCTTGAAAAGAAACCAATTTGAAAGAAGTATTCGGATTTTTCATAATTATTATTTAATACTTTTTATGATTCATTTAATCATTTATTCAAAAGGTTAATGATTTTTTTCGTATGTATACTTAAACTATAATGACCAACACTATGCTTTTTAATGAGATCACCAGCATGAAAGATTAGATCTTGAACAAGTGAAAACGATTAGTATGCTCTGCACTGGATATAGAGCCCTTGTGTTGGTGATGTGCTTAGACGTGTGATGGTGTAAGTTGCTGATTAAGGTGAATCTAATAAAAGGCAGATTGTTATGCCAAATGAGCACTGAATGAATATCTCCAACCATTCACCTTCCAATGGGTTTAATTGAGCTGTGTATATGAGCAACTGTACAAAAATGGAGGCATGACAAGGATACCAACATCAGATTCCATGACGTTGGCGTCTATGCTTTATAAAAAGAAAACCGCTAGAATAGCTTAAAATCCGCTTCAAAACAAAATACTTACACTTTCATTCATTAATCAGGAAATGAAGCAGGAAGAGCAAAAGAAAATTTATAACATGTGGACACATGCCTGTCAACGCATTCAAGCTTATTCAAATAAACGGCGATTCGAAGAATTGGTATAGGTCGTGTATTGCAAGCAATCGCTCCCAGAAGATTGCTTGCAATATATGATTTGAAAGGTGGATTGGCTTGATCCTGGGAAGGTTAGAGTCACTTGATCATAGCAGTCAGAATAGTCTCTATTCAAGAGAGATCTTAAGAATAAAGTGGGCCAGAGAAGTGTTGGAGAAATAGAATAACAAGCAGTAAAAAGGCGTGAAGTATGCGAGCGGGCATTATACTGTTAAAACGTAAGCTTCTGGTAGTCAGAGTGAAGGTGAAGAGATGATGGCAGTCAGATGATCGTATCTTCTCCACGCACCCATCTTTAGCGTCTCGAGATATATTTTTGTAAGTTCTCAGCGAGTAATTCGAAGAGGAACTCATTGCTGAAAGCAATTATATTCTAACGTAGTTCTTTGTCGAATATGACCTACAATAATGGAAGCAAACCTAACAGTATGCAAAATAGAGACTCTAAAGGTCTCTCCATGGCCCTGTTTTTTAGTTTCCAATCAATTTTCATAGCCATCATTGGTGTCCCAGTAATGCATTAGATCGCTGATGATAATGCGTCAGGAATGGTGAACCTTGATCCTACGACCAATCTTTCTTCGTGTTTGCCGTCGTTTTCTTTCTATATCTAATACTTTCTACGGTCCTGATTCCCCCATCTCTGCCAACATTTTCGAAATATAGAATGGTTTGAACTTAAATGTCATGTGATCTTGTGATTTGTCCATATTGCTTTCTCATAGACTATTAAATGAGGAAACCTGCTCATACTGTACGTGAATCAATCTGTGGAACATTATTACAATTCACGTAATTCGATGGACACCATTTGTATAGAAACCATTCATTATTATCAGGATATCCTTTTTTTAGGCACCATCCATATTTTTCTGCTTCATTCTGTTAGTGATCCAGCTATTTAATCATGAACATCTAATGTATATAGTTTTATAAAATTTTACGATCAAATATAACGCCATGAGTCATAAATGCGTTTTCTTATAAATTCATTATGAAAATATATTAAAAATGTCATTGAAATAAAAATGGGTACTTATAATCCATTTTTATTGAAACAATTAATTAAAAATTCAGAATAATGAAAGAAAAATATAAAGAATGATGTATGTTTTCTGTGTATTTCTAAATGATTTTATTTTTATTTCCGAAAAAACGCAACGCTTAATGTGCGAAGTTGATTGATTTAGTTGGAAGCACTTTAGAGTCTTTCTTTTTTTCCAGGGAATACGTCCTTAGATCAAAGTGGCTATAAATTTTTCTTATGTTTGCTTATATTTATTTTTGATTTTTTTCTGTAGCTATTTTGGGGATTTAATATTTGTTAGGGTGTCTTTATCTTGGGGTAACATACTACCGTTAACCCATCCAAAAAGTCAAGAGAGGAAATAAGAATATGATTAATTTTTATACAGTGCCGTATATTTTGTGAGTTTACGGTATCGTGGCCTTAAAAATTATGCAGTTCTATCTTTCAAACGTTAATTGAATATTCATACCCTGAACTCTTAATAAATTAACACAAGATTTTAAAAAAAAATAGTTTTGGAGAGGAGCTTTTCACAACTGTGTAGCTTTTGAAAGAACAACCAACAAAAACTTTTTTTTCCATAATAGAAAGATATATTCCTATAAATATTTATAGTGACTTTAGATGCACCCATACTCAAAAAGTTAATTGAATACATTTTAAGAAAAAAAAATAACAGCAATACCAGAAATGTAGTTAAGTAATTTATAAGGAGTTTTAAGTAAAGGTAAAAAAAAATAATAATTTCGCTCATTTAGAAAAATATAACCTTAGATTTCTGATGTAAAAGAAATATGCACGAAATGTAGTTATACTTTCAAACAAGCTTTCGAAAAATGACAAGAGTATAGTACCAAGAAAAAATTTAGCTTTCAGACATTTTAAAACATTTATTTTGGAAGAGGAAATGAGTTGAGACAATTTGGACAGTAAAATCTTAATGCACGCATAAAATATTTAAATTCAATTTTTTTTTTGATTTTTAAGTGATTTAAAATACATATTAAAATAATTTTTTTACCTTATAAAAAATAATTTCATAAAAATTTTTAAAGTCATAATAAATAAAGACTTATAAAAACACTTTCCATAATATACATATGTCAGCAAACGTATAGTGCACTCAGCGCATTTAATATCTTACAATTAACATTTACATATTTTTCAGTAAACCGTTTATGATTTATAAGTGCTAAAAAAAAGGTGATCGCAATAAGTACTTTAAGTAACAAAAAAACTTGAAAAAAATTCGTTCATAATTAAAAATTACGTAGTTTAATATTAGAACTACTATTATCTCATCATATCACATTAAATTAGTAAAAAAAATATCATCCAAATGATATGAGCTATATTAGCGATACCAAAATATATTAGTAATATTAAATAGTAGGATGGATTAAATGTAAATAATCAGATTTTATAAAGAGTATTACGTAAAATTATTGATAAAATGAAAAGTAATGTTATTATTAATTAAAATATGTTCTTCATATTTATTACAAATTAATTTTAAAAATAGTTTATTGTAATACCTGTTAACTGAATTTTTAAAATCGTGTTTAACTCAATTTTTCGATGAATTTTTAAACATATTATAAGTTTACTTCGTAAATACCAGCAATTAATTTTAGCGAGCCTTATATAATCTTATTGAGTCAGAAAAGTATTATGAATGTAGATAAAATTAAATATATATATATATAATTTAATTTCACTTTAATATATATATATATATATACATATATAATATATATATATATATATATATATATATATATATATATATATATATATATATATATATATATATAATAACTTTCCCATATTTCTAATTTAATTATTCAAAACACATTTTTAATCACTATAATTTTGCATTTCCAAGCAATATTGAAATGTTGAAAAATATCTTATTGAATATGGTTGAATTTTTACTGATGCTTTTTTGAAGTGCATGTTTTTCCAAACTTCAAAATAACAAATAATGATATCCATTCATCAATAGTATCTGGCATCTTTAAAGTTTGCTCTTAAAGGCTTTACGTATATTTCTAAATTATGTCATACTACAGCATATTTAGACATATTAGTAACTAGCTGTTACCCGCCCGCTTCGCTGGGAATTTCAAGATGTTTAATAAATTTTTACTGCTTATATATATGTATAAATTATTGATATCTAAGTCTTGCATTAAGAATTTGATTGTATTGAAAAATATACTTATACCTGTAACTGTCGCCTGTTGATAAAAAAAAGGGGGCAGAACTCATCTAATTTGTGTTTTCTAAAAATCTCTAAAATTGAAGCATAGAATGATGTTTGCTCTTTCGTAACCCAAAAACCAAGTGGATTCCCGCAAAACCAATTTTCGGTGGATCTCTACTCCGTAAATTGAACATGCAAGCCAAATTTTAATTCTAAATCTAACAGGAAAAAAAAAGCAAAAGTTTTACTATCAATATCCCCGTAATCCCGTTGAGAGCCGTTTTCCAAAATAACCGCTCTTAGCGGATTTCAACTGAACAAAAGAAAAATGCAAACCAAATTTCATTATTATAGTCCTTGTAGCTCGAAAAAAGTAATTTTTTTTCGTCAATACGTCCCAGTAACCCCCTGCCCCCCCCAGAACTTGATTTGCTGAAAATACATTCTTAGTGGATCCCTACTCAACAAAAGAAACATGCTTAACAAATTTAAAGTTTGTAGGTCAAACAATTCAAAACAGGAATTTTTTCTTTAACTTCCTTTGACCCCTCGAAACTCTCCTTGGGGGTCAATTTTCGTTTTACTCTTTGTTAGAGGAACTCTATTCCATGAAAGGAACATGCCTACCAATTTTCAAGCAGGATGATCAAATAGTTTAAAATGGAAATATTTATCAATTACGCCTCTTAATCTCCCGAAATTAAACTTAGTAGTTCATATTCGTGAAACCCATTTTGTAGTGGTTCTCTATTTTACGAAAGGAATCTGCTTATCAAATTTCAAGACTGTACGTCTAATAGTTTAAAAATGGGGATAATTATCTATAACGCCACTTGAGCCCCCGCAACGCCACTTCTGGGTCTGTTTTCACAAAACCAATTTTGTAGGGGAATTGCACACTATGAAAGGAATCTGGCTAGCAAAATTTGAAGACTGTGCGTCCAATAAATTAAAAATGGGTTCGATCCTAGTACCACTAAAGATCCGCCGTGTAGGGGAGCGATGCACGTTAAATCTGTCGAGAGCTCAAACGTCCTCCCGTTGGTGTGGCGTGGTAGTTAGGAGAGGGGGTGCCAGCTCAGGTGTCGTCCGCGTCACTTGACCATGGTTCAAAATTACGCGGACCGTCGCCAAAAGCCCTCGTGTTGCTAATCAGTGCGACGTTAATATTCTCTCACTCTCTCACCCAATAAATTAAAAATGCAAAAAAATATCAATAACGCCCCTTGAACCCCCGCAACGCGGCCTAGGGGTCGATTTTCACAAAACACATTTTGTAGTGTATCTCTATCCTATGAGAGGAATCTGCTTACCAAATTTCAAACTGTGCGTCTAATAGTTTAAAAATAGAAATAATTATTTATATCTGCCCTTAACACCCCGCAACACCCCTTGGGGGTCAATTTTTCCCAAACCCGTTTTGTAGCAGATATTTACTCCATGAAAGAAACATTCCTACCAATTTTCAAGCAGTGAGGTGAAGTAGTTTAAAAACGAAAATATTTATCTAGTAAGCCACTAAATCCCCCGCAACGCCATTTAGACGTCTGTTTTCACAAAACCTTCTTATAGCTGATCTCTACTCTATAAAGAAATCTACTTATATCAAATATAAAGACTGTGCGTCTAATAGTTTAAAAAGGGAAATAATTATCTATAACGCCCCTTAAGTCTCGTAACGCCACTTGAGGGCAATTTTCACAAAACTCATTCTGCAGCGTATCTCTACCCTATGAGAGGAATCTACTTACTAAGTTTCAAGACTGTACGTCTAATAACTTAAAAATCGGAATTTCTAACGCCCCTAAACCCCCCGCAAACAATTGCTGCTAATTTGAAATTACAAACAGACACTTCAATTTTATTTATTTTTATAGATATAGATTGGGATAATAATAACTATTGTTTAAATGTGACTAAAAATGTAAATAAAAAAAGAAAGGATTAAAACTAACCGTAAAACTAACAGTAAACACTTTTTGCTTATGAAGCCTTGATTTATTATTTTTAAAAGTGCATCCTAAAAACAGCCGATGCTCTACTTAACTGAACAGTGAGATAACTATCATAAAAAAAATTATGGCACGTGTCAGCGTATTATCATGTGTGCGTAACAATATTGTCTCATGAAGAGCATCGGTCGCCAGTAACCAAAACAACGACTTCATTAGCTCAGCTTGGCGTTCAATTTGGCGTTCATCTTGGCATTCAGTTTCACGTTCACCCGTATAGTTTCCGTTCCCGTAAGAATACGGGAATAAAATATAGCCTATGTTACTCCCCGTTAATGTAGCTTTCCATTAGTGAAAGAATTTTTAAAATCGCACCAGCCGTTTCCGAGATTAGCCGGAACAAACAGACAGACAGACAGACAGACAGACAAAAATTTTAAAAATTGTTTTTTTGTTATGAGTACCGTATATACTTTTAGTGCATTAAGTAAAAAGCTGCTAATTTGAAATTACAAACAGACACTTCAATTTTATTTATTTGTATAGATGAGCGTACTTATGAGTACAAATATTCATGTTTTTAAATTGACTCTTCTGTGGCATGCATGAATGTGTGGGCTATATTTCCTATTAATACAAAATATATCACCATAAGTAGAATGAGAATAAGTAATTCTACGTATTTTTTAAAAGTAAAACACTTTAACACCTAGAGAGCCACCGGCCGGCGTATACATCCGTTTTGCTTAACCGGAGCGATATGTGCCCCAAAAAGATATTTCCGAAGCACAGTTCTTTTTTTCTCTGCTATTTGTTAAACTTTTCCGAAGGCTTTGGAATGCAATAACATGCCCTTGACAGTGTTTTCGAAGGATTTACTTATTGCAGAGATAATTTTGCTTTTTTTTTTCTACCTTTTATTTTGCCCGCAATACACCGCATACAAGGGCCTAAGTGAAAAATGGCGGTGCTGGTGAATGAATCACGTAACTTTTAATCTACAGGTAAGGTGTTAGGTAACAAAAACATTTTTCAAGAATATTGAAGGAACTTATATAAGTTCTCTCTCGGGATAGTTATATATCGCTACAAAACATTTCATTTCATAACTATTTCGTTTTCATAAGATATTGCAATATTTTTTTTTTTTGAAAAATTATCTGAAATATAAATTTATATTAGTTTAAAAATAACATGTCTCAAGGAAGGTTTATTAACATAATTTTAATTTAGAGTCACATTAGAAATAAATTCATCATATTTCATATACAAAGTAAGTAAAAAGAAAAGAAAATACCTTAAATAAGCCCCTGTTAATGTAGATATATTTTTTTCAGAAAAAATAGACATTAACTCAATGAGCCAAAAGATTAATTTGTTTTTATGGCCAATACCAATGTTGTTGTTTTTTTGGTAAATGTTAAACACAATGCACTCCAACTAATACAACACCGCGAAGTACTTTCTTTTCGGAAGAAATCTGATATTTATTTGGATACTAAGTGAAGAAAAATAGACGATGATAATATATCAACTCTAGGTTATGGTTTAGTGAAAGGGTGAAAGTATTCTTACATAAATGTAATATCACAACTGCCATTAATCATTTTATCCAAAAGGAAAAGAAAATCCAATTGGTTTGTTTCTGGATGGGTAAAATAAAACCCAGAGTTGCTTATAACTAATAGGATAACTTATTATTTAGTGTTTAAACAAAGCGGATTTTTTTTTTAAATATTGATTTCAACAAAGGAATCATGTTGACTAGATCTTTTTCCTTAAAATTATAAAATGAAATAATAATAAGTATTGTATTGGAAATCTACATAAGTAGTAATTTACGTATTTGTAAGCATAGTTTTGGAAATAATTTCCTTAATAGATTGTTCAATGCCTAACCTATACCTATTGAAAATTAGAATTATTTTTTGGATAAAACAAAAGTGGTTCTGGCGAGTGACGCAATTTGATACGTAATTCAAAGCTATAAAAGTATTGTTAGTGGTTTGTCAGATTGTATTTATGCGTTTGTGAGGCAATGAGTTAGTCAAAGGAGCTTAGTGAGTTTGATCGTGGCAGTACAGTGGGATGCCACCTTTGTGGGAAATCAGTTCGTGAGATTGCGGACAATCTACAGAAGCCTAAATCTACTGTGAGAGATGTAATTGTGATGTGGAAACGTCGAGGCAGTGAAACGGCAGAAAAACGAACCGGTAGGCCGAAAATACTTGGTGAACGCAGCCGCGGAACTCTCAAAAGGGTAGTGAAACAAAATCGCAAGTCCTCGTTGGTGGAAATTTCTCAGGAGTTCCAAAGTTCATCAGGAATTAGTGTTAGCAGCAGGACTGTCCGTCGAGAGTTAAAAAACTTGGGATTACATAGTCGTGCAGCCGCTCACAAGCCAAACATCACTCACAGATAGTGAAGCATCGATTGCAATGGTGTAGAGAACTCACCGTCATTGAACTATGGACATGTGGAAAACTGTTCTTTGGAGTGATGAATCTCGCTTTACAGTCTGGCAGTCGGATGGACGCGTCTGGATTTGGCGGATGCCCGGCGAACGTTTTTTTCAGTGACTGCGTTTTGCAGACTGTTGAGTTTGGTGGCGGACGCATATTGGGGGGGGGGGGTTCTCGTGGTTTGGCCTGGATCCATTATTTCCTGTGATTGGAAACGTGAATTCTGAGATGTATGTGGACATTCTGAACAATGCTGCACTCCCAACATTATGACAATATTTCGGGGAAGGCCCATAGCAGGATAACTGCTCCATTCACACATCGAGGCTTGCACGGACGGGGTTTGACGAAATGGGTGTTCAAAAACTGGACTGGCCCTCTTAGAGCCCCGATCTAAATCCCATAGAACACCTTTGGAATGAATTAGAGCACAGATTACGTAGCCAGCCAAATCAACCATCCTCACTGCAAGCACTCACTTCCGCTGTGATGTACGCCTGGAAGGCAATTCCTATGGTCGCCTATCAAAAATTGGTGGAAAGTCTTCCCAAACGTGCAGGCTGTCATCCATACAAAAGAGGGACCAACTTTATATTAATATATGCCTCAGGACGCTCTAAGTCCATATCACTGGGTGTCCGGATACTTTTGGCTATATAGTGCAGACCCCTGGGGGTGTATATAGACAACTTTGGGAATCACTGCTTTATATCACAAAAAAATGACGTTGGCATTATGTTTCGCGAAACTTCTTGGACCAGTCTTTTGTCGCAAAACATTTCGAGTCGTAAATCTGCCAGGAATATTACTATTAAGCGGTACCCTTTCTGTGCTATCGCTGGCAACATATATATCAGAATTTACTGGAATATTATGAATTACATCTGCACTTTCTTCAGATTCTTCGCAGTCACTTTCATTCAATCTTATGTCTTAATCGAAATCTAAATTAGAGCCAATTTTTTCTCAGAAAACTATCGCAACAAATTAGCAATTTCTTTAGGGGTTAAACCTTTTCTAAGAGCCATTATTTCATGGTGTCTGCCCAGAATTAAGTTTAATCACCAGGAAATTACCAGGGAAAATAATTAAAAGTCACGGAAAATTTTCAAATTCATTACAAAAATTCGGAAAGGTGAACAAAGTAAACAAGCTACGGTGTCAAATTGACACCAAACTTGTCAATTTAACACCGCTTAGTGTAGTTAGTTCTAGTGTTAAGACAACATATAATGTATTTATTTATTTAACTAGCTATAATAGTAACACATATAATAGTGTTTCACTATCCTTATCAATAGTTCACCTTCCAGCTTGAAATATGAATTAATTATTACATGATTTTAAAACTGCCGGGAAGTGGCTTGAACCCCCAGCGGCAAACAAAACATGCTTGTTATAATATCTTAATGGTTGACTCAGATATACAAGTATTTTGTCATAAGTAAAGTAGTTATCACATTTAGTTTAACAAAATATGATAAAATATACATTTAAAAGTAAGATTTTAGTTTTAAAAAAACATTTTCCTCAGTTTTAATGCAAGTATTAAATATAACTAAAAGATTATGCTAAACATGAACCAAAAAATCTAAACGGAAATAAAGGAAAATAGTAATAAAGTCGGTTTCTATTCAGAAGATGTACACTGTCTAAATGAAAACAAGTAATATAAATAAAATTAAGTAAATTCTGACTTTGAATGTATGAATAGAAAGTATTTTATTAACGATTGAAAATTTCAACAATATATAAATAAATAAATAAATAGGAAGGGAGTGAACTATAATAGTAAGAATTGAAAAAAGAGAATGATTTGTCTGTATTGTTGTAGCAATGCACACCCAGTTTGGCTAGTTTTAATGAAAAAACGGTTTTCGACGACAACCTTTGTTATTGTTTTAACAGTTACATTGTTAAAACAACGAAGACGAATCTAAGTTGGCGTCGAAAACCAGTAATTAATTTAATTTAATTTAATTAATTAACATTTGAAAATCAGTATTAATATCAAGTGTCATCCACTACAAGTCAGGAAAAATTTATTTGAACTTGATTGGGGATGAATAGGAAGTATTTTATTAACGATTGAGAATTTGAACAAGATAAATAAATATATATAGAAGGAGAGTGAGGAGAAGTTGTGATTGAAAAAATGCTACAGATTCGCCAAAACTTGACTGTGAACTCTTTTATCTTACTCCACTTTCTTTCTTACAATTTTCTCCCGATAGAAAAAAAATCTAATCCCAGACACTGAAGAAAAATAAACAAAAGTCTTTTTTTTCTTTTCCCACTACAGTTACTGCTTTCACGCCATGGCTTGTTAACCGTTGGATAAAATTTTTTCAGTATTGACATTTTTGTAGGAATTCAGAGAAGGAAGGAAATTTCTATTTTTCGACTTTTCTTCTCAATAACATTTAAAGATTAAGGATTTGAATCTTGTCTTACAACCAAAATGTCACAAAAAAAGAAGAACGAGCTTTCAACCTCCAAGACCACCCACTTTTGTGACATTGACAAAGGATCCAATCATGTTATTGCCTCTTCCAGGATACAGTTAAAGGTCACTGGGGGAATGTTCCCCAGCTGAAATTCAATGATGGATATCTAGTATTTCAAATCATAAATAAAATCGTTTCAGATTTTTTTTTTTAGTTTATATGAATATATTATGATCTGATTAACATGGAATTAAATGCCAAACACTTGCTTTAACTTTCTATTTTTACAATAAACTTTGATATGTATTAAATTATATTTCCATTTGTTACCACGTACAGAAATTTGAAAAAAAAAGTGCTTAGAATTTCAAATGCAAAATTATGGGCAGTTTAAATTTAGGTAATTTAGTCATTATTACTGTGATTTCGTATAAATAGTTGTGTATGGAGCGTCTAATATAATGTTGACTAAAAAGCATGTTGATCAAAGAATAAATAAGCTAAAGAAAAGGCTTAAAAGTGCATGTGAACAATGATCTAAGTTTAAATAAAGTAATATAATTGAACTTTAAATAATAATATCTTAACACGTATTCATCTTTAAAGTTACAGTATAAAGATAAATTGTGTATTCATTTAATGTTATTATGTGCCAATCAGTTTATTCAATAGTAAATGATAAGAAACAATTTGCTTCTACAGAAAAAATTCTCATTGCTGATCTTAATTTATTTTTTTCTTCTCATTTTAATACAGAAGCGTGTTTTAATTATTTTCCATTAAAATTTGACTTAAATATATTTCAAAAGTGTATTCTTTGAAAAGCATGTTCTTAATACTATGAAACATGAATGGAGTAGGTAACTTGCAAAGTGATGCTTTTTTTTAATCAAGATATATTGATTTTCTTTTGCTTATTTAAATATTTTATTTAATAGTTATGTTTCGTATTTTGTTTTAATGTTGAATATTACTTTAAATATTTTTTAAAAGAATAAAAAGATGATGGAAGACAAAAAATGTATAACTATTACCTCGCATGAATATATTACACAATATGTTAGAAAAAAATAATATAAATATTTTATTAATATTGACTTTTAAAGGATTTATTCTGCAAAATATGCGTATTAATAAATAAGATTGAAATCTACACTTATTTTCATTCAAAAAATAATTTATATAGTTTTGTTAGTTTTTATGAGTTTGTAAGAAAATTGCACCATTGAATTCCAAAAACATCAAATAAGCACAATATTTTACAAAATATTTAACAAATAAGAACCTTATTTTTTTTTGTTTTGTTTTTGCAGAATTACAATTCTACATGATAGTCTATCTGCATGTACAAAAATGACTTTATCAAAACTCAGGACACTTTAAAAACATATCTGATAAAGATTGGTATACGATCTTTTTTGTATGTTTAGATTAACAGCTATTTTGGCGACAAGGTCCAATGTTTTACGTGCAGATTTTAATTAATTTTGCTTGAAGCACTTAATAAGCATTTTTCTATCTTTCTCGAAGAAAAATAACCTCTTACTGCAGAAGGGCAATAAATTTGGCTTAGGATGGCTTATTTCATTTTTATGGTAAGTTGTCTTTACGCCCCTTGACTTTACGCCGGAAGTTAATTTGTGATTGCGCTCCTTTTTTTTCAAGTGACATGAAAATCTTAAATACTTATCGGAAATTTAAAGCATAGTTATTAATTTCATAACGCCTCAACAATTTTTGAGTGACAACGGTTTTATAACTTTTATAAAAAGCCCAACATGTGAAACTTCATATAATTAGAATTGATTTACTCCTGAGAAGGAAGAAAATAATGCTATCAATATTTTTAGTTAGCTTTTATTAAAGTAGTTTAAGGAAATATCGCATTTACTCGAATCTAATCCCCAAGTTCTCAAAATGTTTTGAGAAAAAATGTTCACATCGATTCTTAGCCGTACCTTCAATTCTCTACATAT